>CACKRE030000395.1:292-13232 GCA_902602495.3 Ectocarpus sp. CCAP 1310/34 | reverse complement strand
GGCTCTCACATCACCAAGCGCGAAGCGCCGTGAGATATTCGGCGAGTCGCATGAAGGGTGCCCTGCATCCTGCTAAGGGTTTTCGGCATCTTGTGCTTACTTCCCTGCGTACGGACGACAGCTGGGTAAGAATTAATTTATTTTCTGGTGCTTTCACTTCCTGAGACAGTTGTAAGCACTGTGTAACTGCCTCGAGGGTGCTTGACCATTTTAACACAACGTGGTTCGATCATCCCCCTTGCGCGGAGTGAGGGTTCTCGACCCCGCACAACATGATCTACTCGACCACCATTATGGTTACCGCCAAAAAAAAAACGGAGGAAAAAAAAAAAACGGTAACCTGGTTGCCGAGTTCACGAAGTGAATTGGCTTGTTTTACAACGTCGTTGCCAAGCGACGAAAACCCGGGGGGGGTGGAGGGATCATCGAAACCGGTCCCCGAAAAATGGGGCTTAGTGCGGCCCCTTGTCTCGCTCGACCGTCTGTGTGTGTGTGTGTGGAAAATGTTGTCTGAAGTTTGCCGGTTTGCGAAGCCCGTCCCAAACAAGCCCCCGTTTCTCCGTCAACGACGGACCAAAAAACGCCGCACGAGCAGCAGGAGCGGGTATAAGCATGGGCAACGAACGCAGTATCAGCAGCGACACCAGCATGCCCTACACAGCGGTACCCACCTTCAACTCCTTCCATCGCTTGAACGCCGGATGCGTTGCCTATGCCACGGGGCCGCGGGCCTAACAACTTCTTGGACATGCCGACATGAGATCCCCCTCCCCCTCCGCTCCCTCTCTCCACGGCAGCTGCAGCAGCCGCAGCAGGATTCCCGAAGTTCTCCGACAGGCTCGGAATGCTGCTGCTGTTACTCGTGTTTCTGGAAGGAAGCCGGGCGTAAATTTCCCCCGAAGAAGCAGCAGGAGCCGCGCCCGATAGCAATCCCGCCATCGATGGCAGCGGTGACGCTGGTGCTGCTGACGCTGGTGTTGCTTGTTGTGTCATTGTTTCCAGGGACGGGTTGTACGGCGAGGGGTACTGCTGCTGCTGCTGCTGCTGCTGCTGCTGCTGTTGCTGCATCCCTCGGCGCCGCTGAGTTGCCGTCACCGCCGACGGGAGGTCGGGGGGGGAAGACGAGCGACGAGAGCCGCTGATGACAACAAGCACGCGGCAACAGTAAATCGGACGAGGGCGTGGCACAGGACGCAGGAAGAGGCAGAGCACCAGAAAGTCGGGTCACCAGGCAGGTCCTCGGCGAAAAATCATATGAAGAAGAGGAGTTGCTTGAACGGCCCCGAATCGAGTTTGTCGCACAACAGCTGACATTTACCAGTTTCTGCGTTTCGACTGACTCAACACGGCCGAAAACTCAGCAGAAACACATGCTGTTCGAAAGTAATACCGCTCACATCTGTATCGTGTTGTGTTAAGCAGGAACGGGCACAGTCCACCTGACGCTACTTGCACACGAAACTGGCTGTCTTCAAACGCATGTGTGAGCGTGTGCGCGTTAAACTTCGTTCAATTTTGTTGTATTTGTTAATTAATTCTTGCGGCTTTGGACAAAAACACAAACACAGGTGCAAGAGCAACAACACATGACGCGCCGCTCTCGTTCTTCCGTGCATCATCGGAGGTCCTGACCACATTCATGACCTGAGCCGCGAGGCGATTCTTTTATACTGTTGTCGTGTTTCGAGGCGTGGAGCTTTCTTTTGGGGTTAGAGGAACTGTGGCCATGGAAGGCGTCGGCGTCAGCAAGACCGGTATTGATGCTAAAAGGTACAGAGCTGAGAGCTCGAATGGTCATTGATACGGACAAACAAGACAAAAACAAAACTCGGCTGCAGAAGATACCAGCAAGGTCAGCGTCCATTCAGACACACAATTGTCGGGATCATACATACCTAACTCCGCCGCCGCCGCCGCCGCTGCCGCCGCCGCCGCTGCTGTTGCGCGAGCGGGTGGTCATGCCACCACCATCACCATCGGCGGCGGGAGGTGAGCAGACGATATCGTTGGTGGTGTCGAGTCCATCCGGCGAAAGGAAGAAGCTCAGCAGGTCTTGGTCGTCCTGACGAGTGTGTGTGTGTGTGCGTGGGTGGGTGGGTGGGTGTGTCTTTGTTATTAGCATCGACCACGTCAACCGGCTGACCAATGGAAAAACGTCAGTCGAAGTGTGCGGCTGAACACAGAAAGCACTTCGAAAACGCCATGATCTGGGGCCCCGTGTGAGGGCGTCGTCATTGGACAGGCTAGGCGATTGAAGGACATGTGTTTGTGTGTGTGTTGTTAGCCTTACGATGGCGGTGTTGTTGTCAGCGCTGCTTGCAGCAGCGCTTGGTTTCAGCAGGGCATGAGCACGAAAGAGAAACACAGCACAAGCACATATCGAACACAGACCACGCACACTGCCCCGTCAACGTGTGTTTGCATTCCACAGGCCATGGGGGAGCACAAGGACGGTAACAGATGCAGACAAAAACTAACGCAGCTTGTCTACCGAGGTTGACTCGTGTTCTGCTGGCTCCCTCGTTGAGTTGTTGCGGGCGCTATCTTCCTCGTTGGTTTCCGTGCTATCATCCTCGTTTGTACTACGCACACGGCGCCTACAATTGTTAGAACCTCTTCGTCTGCCCGTGACTAGTGTCATGGTGTCATGAATTTCTTCTACTATGGTGAACCCAAAGCGACTGTATAGGTTTCAGTATGGGACTCGACACTGAGCATTGTTCTTACGTTCAAGGTCTTTTAAGTTTTCTTAACTCCCTCAGGTTCTTGAGAGCGGTGAAGTCTTCCGGTGTTTCTTGTGTGGAAGGAAGATGAGCTGGTATGGAACGCGGGACAGATGAGCACGGTTGAAACTTTGAACCTCTTGCTCTCTGCCGCACCCCCTCCTCCACCTTCGTTACTGCCTCCGCCAATCTCTCCTCTCTTTCGTCAAAGATTAGTTTCCTCCGTGCCACACCATCATGCTCCGTTTTTCACCAGCGCACCGCCCTCCTTTCTGTGTACTCCTCCATCAAACCCCTTCTTCAAAACCGCTTCGCCACAGTGTCCTACCCTTTCCCGTCACACCAACAGCTCAACCGGTCGCCCCGGTGGTCTAGTTGGTAACCTCGAAACCTTCTAGAGGTCAGGTCAGGGGGTCGAATCCCGGCGTAAGCGAGCTTTTCTTGCAAAGTGAGTTTTTCTCTCGCTTCCGCTCCTGGCCTAGTGGATAGCGCTAGTTCGTGTGTACACAGAGGGAAGAGAGTGCTGAACTCGTCTCGCATAAAAAATCGAAGGCAAAGTACCGCAGGAGGGGAGGGTAGAGAGGGGCTCTTCTGTGTGACCACGGGTTGGAGTAAACGGCACTAGTGACGTGAGCGCTGATTTGAAGTGCAGACAAAAAACAAAAACAAAAAAAAACAGCGGCATGACCCCCCAGCAGCCAATTGGCTCTGGCGGGGCTCGATCCTCTACAGTAAAAGTACCGATTAAGGAACACCTAAGGCACCCCCCACGCAAACAGCTCGTTCTCTGGCATGGGAACGATTTACAAGGATGTGGAGGTATCGCACAATACGGTTGATCACAGGCCACGTCTCAACAGCAACAGTGAGGAGATTCGATAGTCTAGGCATGAGATAGACCCGGTAAAGCACACCTCACTTGTCAGCGAAAATACGGCGGAAAACTCCCCGAGCCGCAAATAAGGGACACTTGGCCTTTATCCTTGGCACCCACGTTCCCCTTCTACTGCGTACGCGTGTGTAGGGTGCTCTTGGGCACCCTAGAGGCTGTGGGAGCAGCCCTAGTTGATATCTGCTCTGTAGCGAGTCGCAGGCTTTCGAAACTAGAAGCGTCGATCTGTGCCCGGGCCAATGCTTAGCAGCAGGAACCCGAAAAGGGGCAAGATGCACCGCATCAGCGGCGCTGGGAGTTGCTTTGCTGTATCTCGTGACTGCGTGATCCGATCAGCACGCTGAAGTGCGCAAACGAAAGCTAACGGCTTGCTGCAACCGCCTCGAAAAAAATCAGGGGCCTCCGCGGATTGTGCGCCGAGATACGTCCATTTGAAAAAAGTGTCCCTTAATGGGGGGTGTCCCTTAATACCCCACTTTACACTAATACCCCCACCGCCTCTGTGTGTTTGCCGTTGTCGCAGCAACGCCGGTGCGCACACGCGGGATAGGAGTGCAAGCAACAATGACACCACGACGGCACTTGGAACAAACGCCGCACTCCTTACACAGCAGTACCGGCAACGGCAAAGGCGGCTCCTATCACGATTATTACGGCCGGCAGCATTGGATTTCTGGTCCAGCTGCAGTGCAAGCTTTTGGCTGTGTCGACCCCAACGGAACATACATAGCTACACCCATCGCATACAGGGGTCATGCGTGGGGCAACACCACCCACCTGCTCCTGCGTGTTCCGAGTGTACATGAATTTTGCATCAGTACAGCAGTATGCATAGGTGTAACGAGAGAGGGGACAACCAGTGTGTGTTGAAGATCGGTGCAATCGGTGCATATGGCTGGGAAGGACAAGACATGCACGCCACCCAGCCTTAGATGCAACCCGGCCGCATCGCAGCCCGACTGGACAGCCACGCATCAGTGGCACCCCAACCTCTTGTCAATCGATAGGCATCTTTTTTTGCAAAGCCGGCTGCTGCTGCTGCTGCTGCTGCTGCTGTCATGTAGATCGAAGGCGCCAACAAAACCAACCTGGTCGGGGGGTTGAAGGATAGCATCGAACAAGTCTTCCTCGTCCTCCCCGTCCACGTCCATCCGATCCTAACACCTAACCCGCGCCAGGCAACTCGTTGCGCCACTCCCTGTTGACGCTCTCGTCAGAGTTGCTGCTCCGCGTCCGCGCCCCCGACTTCACGTCATTCACCCGGCAGATGGGTGTGTTGGGTGTGTAAGGTGCTGGAGGTCGTCGGTTGGGGGAGTTCAACAAGAGCTTTCATGCCGTTTTTTCGAGGGATTGCTGCTCATGTTTCTTTTCCTTTCCCGGCAGAGCAGCTGGCGTCTGTCTCCGGGGGGTATGATTGACCAAAGTCTCGTGCCTCAGGTCCGTGCCTCGTGCCTCTCAATCGCAAACCATCGCATCGACCGGCAGGAGCTACCATGCGATATTTCGGTAAGTAGATACCTGTACAAGCACACAGCAGAACAACGCTGACCAGTATTTAGTTGTGCAACAAGTAGGGTACGTAGACTACAGCTGTGCACAGCAATGCGGGAGCACCAAGAGGTTACCCGTCAAGCCAGACGTGATCGAACGCGGATTCTACCTCTTCCCTGTGTGTCATGTGGTCGGCTTTGTCGACATTACTCTCCCGCCCTGAATCACAACTCCGCCCGTCACCACCCTACCACACCTGACCTACCTCCTGCGCTGCGATCTTGAGATTTTCCGTCCAGCCGAAGACAACAACGCGAGTGCTTCTTCTCGCCAAGATATATCAGTTCCCATGAACGCCTTACAGCAGTACTGCTGTACGCACGTCTTTCGCGATGCTTTTCATCCCGAAGGGGAATGTTTTTTCCTTGCGGGCCTTCGCGTGTAGCTTGCCACAGCAATGCCCTTCTATAAACGCGCGGAGGTGATGGTGCTCGCCTGATTCCGGCTTTGTTTCGCATTTTTTTACGGTTTTTTCCTGGCGTCGCTGCTTCATGATCGCTTTCTTCTCGGTTTTATGGATAGTCTATGTGAGTTTATTTGTGGTTTTCGATTGTTTACGCGGAGCGGTACGACAGTGGAAGGGAAGCCATCATGACGTACCATGTATTGTTTCTCTACTGTGTAAATGCACACACAAAATCGCGTAGTCTATACTTAAAGGTATCCAGTTCCACTATATTAGTCTACATACGTTGTCGCGAAACACCACAAACAGGGTGGGTTCGGTTGTAGGGTCGGCTTACCTGCTGCCAACCTAGAAAACTGCCCTTTTGCCAAGGGAATTCGTAGAGCAGCAGACGTACCGATCGGCACTCTCTAACTGCGGGGCTGCGGTCGAACCGATATAGATGGTACGCATCACTCCTCCCAGAGTTGAACACCGCGCTAGGACTGGGCGTTTCACAATCAATCGTGAATCGGTTATTTTTCTTCCTTCCCCGTTGATGGTGTCTTTCTGTCGTCAAAAACTGTCGTGAGAGATGTTGCTCAGTCGAGTCATTTGCTCAGCATACCCCCCTGTGGGCCCTCCAAAATCATGAGCGAGCACCACCCCAGACACAAGGGAGGCTGACACAAATATTGCTGTGGAAAAATAGACATCGGCTAATCTGGACGCGCAAACGCCGGTAGATCAATCGGTACGGTGTGTCTCCCAACACCTGAAGGAAGCACTTTCGACCATGCACACGCACGTCTCCTTCTCTGGCGTGAGGCCGAATGTCGTACAACTGTCTGTCGCTGGCCTACAGTCCCAGGTGCTTGAGACTCAAAAAGTGGCGAAGGGGCTCCAGCAGATAGATGATGATTCGTTATTGTTGCCTCTCAGTCTTCTCTACTGGATTGAGCGGCTAAGACAAGACTGGGGCAGGGAACAACTGATACAAACTCCGACAAGAATATTTGCTTCGGTAACTTAACTTATCTTGCGAAAGTGTTACTGCACGCTGGTGGAAATCAGTCGGCGTTGAACAAGGCAGTGAAAACCGCTGTGGCGGGTTGAAACGTGGAAAACCTCCGTGAGGGCCAGAAAGGAAGCGGATTCCTCGCAGTACTTGTCCTCTGTGCATGTTTTGTGGTGAACATGGAATAGAAAGAACTGAATGAACACAAGGAGATCTACTGAGACGGAATCGTCCCGGGCACTCCACAGACGCACAACACATGCAACGCAAAAATGAATACAACAAGCCTGTAGGAGGCAGGGGCGTGGTCTATGCCTAAACACACCACTGACCTACTGTACATCGGAAGAACGAACGATAACCACACGACACGACGAGCATACTTACGATAACAACTGCTGTAACACGCTAATGGCCAGAATCAGCCAATATCACCTCCTCCCCCGTCACCCCCAACCAAACTTGCAGTCATGCGTCTTCAGGTCTGAAGTCGATTTGACCGTTCGAGCACGTTCCTCCCTTCGAGAAAAAGTCGAGACCATCCTGCAAAACCTGCGCCACTTCGAAACTGCTTCTTCCGCCCCGTGCGGCTCCAGCGGAGGCGTGGTTGCGCAGTAGCGCCGGGTCCACGGCGCATGTAAACCGTGGCTTGACCAGAGGGATATCCCATATCGACACTTCCTTGAAGAGATACTCGGAAACCCATGCCTGTGGATCGAGGAACCACACCCCTTCCGGCTGTCGGGAGTATTGGAGGGCGGCAAGGGCCTGGGGAAAAGAGGATACGCAGAAAGCGAGGCGAGTTACAACTTACTGGTGAGACTTGCCAAGTCAGGCTTGACGCAGACATTGTAGAGCTTGCGTCACGAAATATCGTGGGAGAGCACCGGAGATCTATCATTTGGAAAACAGAGTGCTGAGCAGTTTCGGAAGGCTATGGTCAACCGGTTTGAGATTTTGTGTGAGAATAATCGTTCCTAGGAAGAGGGCCCGGGGACAACCAATAGTGGGACAACGGCCTCCTCGTATTTGTCGTACAGCAGCTTAGAATTGTCTTGCAGTTCTGACAATGTACCGCTTAGTCTTGGCCTTCGCCCTATTTTCCGGACGAACTGCTCCTAGCGGGTTGCACACTTGGAAAATTCCTTTCGCGGTGCCTGCCTAACCTAAGACACGCCCACCCATCATCGCATGGGCGAGAAGACGCGGAACCAAACGCTCGCCGCACCTGAGGAACCGCTGCGAGATCGTCGAGGTCCGCCAGGGTTTGCACGGCCTGCTGGAAGGTCGCCTTGTCGCCCTTAGACGCGAACAGGTCCCGCAGGTCCGCGTTGGCACCGGCCGGCAGCATCAGGTCCGTGCCGAACGTGAACGACGGCGGAAGCGGCAGCGGTGGCGGTGGCGCCGCGCCGCCCTCGGACAAGGCCAGCACGGAGGCCGTCTGCTTCGCCAGGTGGGCGACGTGGTGGCTCGCCGTCGCGCTGCTGCTGTGCGCCACCAGAAGGTCCCCTCTCGGGGAGTGGGTGTCTTTCGAGGTTAAGGGGCGCGAGAAGGTGGAGCCCCGGGTGACGTACATGATGAGGCTAGTGGAGTTGGTGCCGCCGCAGTACCTGTCGGCATAGAGGCTCGCCGTCAGGGCGCTGGGGGTGCTGGCCACTGTGACGCCCGGAAGAGGGCCGACCGCCCTTCCGCAATGGAGACGTGGGCGAGGCGAGGGGGAGGGGCAGAGGGAGCGACGGGGATAGAGAGGAAGAGGGAGAGGGAGATGGAGAGGGAGAGAGAGGGAGAGAGAGGGAGAGAGAGAAAAGAGAGAGAGAGGGAGGGAGGTGGAGAGAGATAGAGAGGGAGGGAGAGAGAGTGAGGGAGAGAGAGAGAGAGAGAGAGAGAGAGAGAGAGAGAGAGGGAGAGAGAAAGAGAGTCATCAGCGGATGTGAGAGCGACGATGAGGTAGGAAACAAGAATGCTAACCGTAGCACAGCCTGAACTTCAACAACAATATCGGGATGCGCACAACAGCACAAAGTAGACATGAAAGGACGACGACAAGAGATAAACCACGACCACGAGGAGACGGCAAGAAAGGTGGGTCTGGAGAGATATAGCTCATGGCAAGGCACAGGACATACCATCCACCACGTTCACGGTCGACGCGTGCTTTCTCACCGTTCGTACAGATGCACCGCCTCTTCTTCCGCCGCCACCGCAACCCTCATGCCGGGGGCGAACTTCTGGATGCTCGACACCGTCACGGCCCACTCGTCCACCTCGCCTGCGCGCCCGGCAATGAAAGCGCACAGGGAGCCGTACGCGACGTCCTCGGTAAACGGACTCTTGGCCGCCTGGGCGAACGCGAGCGCCTGCTTGTCGGTCGCGCCGGTGGGGGCGAAGTGCCGTGCCGACGAAGGCAAAGCCCCCGCCGATGCGCGGGGAGTGATAGCCATCGCCTCGGGGGAGTCGGCCAGGCGGCGCGAGTACACGTCGACGGGCAGCGACGAGTCGACCAGGCGGCGTGAATACACGTCGACGGGCAGCGACGAGTCGACCAGGCGACGTGAGTACACGTCGACGGGCAGCGAAGAGTCGACCAGGCGACGTGAGTACACGTCGACGGGCAGCGACGAGTCGACCAGGCGACGTGAGTTTACGTCGACGGGCAGCAACGTGTCGCACCTGCCATGCCGTTTTGGTTCAGGAGCGGAGGTTCGAGGCAGGTCGAACAAGCAGGGAGCAGGAGGAAATAAGGTGTTAGCTACGAAATATTATGTTCTTGCGCCACACCTCTTTTGAGTTTCTTTCAAGACTGATATCACTCTTGCGCACGTGTGGTGTTTTTCTAATTTTCACCTCTTGGCAGAATCAGCGCCGCGTTGCGCACTGCTGTGGCAGGAACCTATAGCAGCCGCTAGAGGCTCACACAAGAAAACTATGGCACGCCGGTGGTCGCGCGATCATATGGTCGGCATCAATTCCGGGGGTCCAGGTAGAGGGCCACAGAAGGGCAACGCTGTGGGCTGCAGTAGGTCTCCAGGGCGGCGACGTCCGCGAAAATAATGGAAGGGAGTCGAGCGAACGTTATAACATCGAGGTATCCTCGAGAAATACGTTTTTTGCCCATTTCGCAGGGTAACAACGTGATTTCTCCCGTGACCACGTGTTCGGGCACCCTCCGCAAAAGCAAGAATCTTTCGTCAAGATATACAGCTGTGCATCTGTGTCAGAAAAAAATCTCTCACATGATGGAGCGGTTGTCTTGTGCGTCAAATTCGAGAGCGCTGTCGACGTCGTTGAAGCAGTATCGGCAGTTGCCCCCGTACTGTCCGTCGTTGGTATCGCAACCAAAGAAGCCGTAGGGATTGCCGCCCTCGCACGTGTCGTCGCACACGCGCCCAGTGGTCCCGTCATTGCTGGTGTACTCGCAGGAATCATTGCAGCTGTCACATCATAACAGCCGGGGTAGGTGGTGGACCGCATGTGGGAACGGGTTGTCGTAAGGTCGCGCGCGGGTTAAACGAGCGAGCGAACGGTCGGAGGCGTTGACTGTGGTCTGAAGATACAGTCGTGGTAAGTGAAAATCTGGGTAGGGGCACCCTTCTCTTCCTCCTGACCCCAACCTCTTTCCCCTTCAGAGAGAGAGAGAGAGAGAGAGAGAGAGAGAGAGAGAGAGAGAGAGATCCGCGCCATCATACGCCTTGACCGAACGATCGCGTTGTGCGTGGAACCAAAGGAAGCAACTTACTCGGAAGGCGCGTCGCCTGCTGAGGAGGTCGTGCGCAAGACTCGTCTCCCCTGCTTTACACCACGAGCAGCATGAGCATCATATTTCTTAGGAGCAGCCCGGTCTGACTCTGGTGAAGTTCGGGCCCCCACTGGCAGCATCGTTGAGCACCTGGACGATGGTTATGTCGGGCCCCGACGAGTGGGGCAGAGAGCGCACGGGCAGTACACGGGAAGTGAGAGGACGGAGGAATATGGCCGCCGACAGGCGCAAGACAGGTTGCGTCGTCCCACTCCATCGAGGGCGAGACCTTGCCGGCGTTCAGCCGAGAGATTTTGCTCGGAATGCGGTATGGGAACACGAGCTTCTCAAGATACAAGTAGGGCAGAGAGCAGGTTTCTTGAAGCGAAAATGACGGTTGCGTTGTACGGAACCCACAATGGCACTGCCACGGAATATCAATCTTTCAATGGCGTTTTTTGTTTATGTTGTTGCCTATTTTCGCGACAGACTCTCGTGGCAACTCGCCGTCGACCGACGTGAGCCCGTCGCATCAAACACGCCACGGCTCGCGCAGGGTTCCGCCAAAAGTCTTGATGCGAAAAACGCGTTTTTGTCTGAGAATGCATTGTGCACCCATCCTTCGCAAGGATGCAGTTCTCACATGATGGCACGGTTCTTAGGCGTGTCTCTCATCAAGGCCATATCGACGTCGTTGAAGCAAGTCCGGCAGTGCGGGCCGAACCTTCCGCCCTTTGCGGAACAGCCCAGGTTGCCGTAGGGGTGCCCGTCCTCGCACGTCGAGTCGCACACCCGCCCCCTGATGCCGTCATTGCTCGTGTGCTCGCACTTGTCCATACAGCTGCTGGGGCCGTGCAACAAGCATTCGGGTGAGTTGGTTGGTTGGTTGGTTGGTTGGTTGTGGTTGTGCAAAAGTATCCGTTACGGTCTCTGCTCCGAACCTTGGTAGCAGCCGTGCTAGTCCCCTACTGACGCGATAGTGATGCTAGGGGATTGCGTTTTGATGCCGATCTCCTCGCCCACCGCTCGATGCACGACTAAATTTGCCTCAACCCTACCTCTCTCACGAGAAATGCAATCTTCTATACATTCGTGTGCACCTCGAGCTGATACCAAACGTTCTCTCGACTTCAAACCATGAATAAACAAAGGATGCTTTTGGCGAAGGAAAAAACACACGAACATCACGCGGATGCATGCACAGTGGGGCGTCCTCAACAGCGTTTTCCACGGTTTCACGTTGCATTTTTTTTTCGGTTTGTAAAAAGGAGACATACACACCTGCACCCGCACCCGCACACTGCCACGTGCACACACACATCATGGGTACACTCGCAGCAAAAGGCTACCATACGTCCAACAACATCCGTTGCGTGTCCTCGAACAATCATGTACAGCGGTTTTCGTGTGACCTCCTCCGTGCATGTGTATTGATGAATTGCGGCAACGCGTATAAGCGAGAAACAAATGAAGACGGAGCACTTACTCGAAGCCGTAGTCGAACCTCTTCCACTTCCTCTCAGTCTGCCACTTGGGCGCCTCCTCGACCTCGTGATAATCACCCCACCTGTGGAAAGAACGCCGCTCGATCGGAAGCCCCGTGTTGCCGCCCTTGAGCCTCCGCCTAGCGGGCGGCGCCTCTTGTGGAACAGCCTCCAGCGTTGCTGCCACTTCTTCCTCTTCCCGGCGGGCGGCGACGTGATGTTCCGGGATTTCCAGCCTGAAGAAGGACCGTTCGGAGCGCATGAGGAGTCTGCCATCACTAGAGACCAGAGCTTTTCCCATTGCGCTCAGGTGTTGTCGTTGTTGTTGTTGTTGTTGTTGTTGTTGTTGTTGTTGTTGTTATATTCACATTAAAAGCCGTTCCGTTCTCTATACGCAGTGCCTTTGTCTGCCCGTACTACATAGCCTAACACTTGACACAGGCTAAACTTACCCAAAAAGGAGTACTTCGAAATTAAAATGGACCCGAAGGGTCCGCGAGTCAATAGAAATCAACAACAGATAGTCTAGGACACTCCGCTCGCCACTAACGCTGTGCGAGGTACCCATAGACTGGAACCAAGAAAGAAAGAAAATGCTTACCATGGCGTGGAAAACATCAAATGATGTTGAGTGATGTTGGGATTTTGGAGTTATTGGGCTTATGTTGAGCGCAATACGCCGACCTAGCAAAACTGGAAAAAAACGAGCCAGAAAGACCGAAGATTCGTCCGAAGCAAAGGATGTGCACCTGCTGGGCTCGGAGACGGACTCGCTCGTCCCTGCTGCCGCCGCGGCCGCCGCCGCCGCCGTCGCCGTCGCCTTCCTTCTCCTGTGCTGCTGCTGCTCGCCGCCGTGCTTGCCGCCGGTTTTCTTGAGGCTGCGCTGGCGGCGCTCGGCCTTGGCAGTCTTGCCGTCGGCGGTGGGGGGCGGGAGCTTCTTCTTCTTCTCCTTCCTCGCTGCTGCCGTCTCCTTGATGAAGGCCCCGCTGCCCTCGTCAACATTGCTGCCGTGGATGAAGAGCGTCTGTCCGGCGATGGCGTCCGACACCGTGTCGTGATCGACGTGCTCGTAGCCGACGTACGACATCTGTCGGTGTGGTTTCAGCAGGGAGGAGAGGAGGCGGGAGGAAGCAGGGAGAGGGGGGGGGGGG
>CACKRE030000394.1:20106-42095 GCA_902602495.3 Ectocarpus sp. CCAP 1310/34 | reverse complement strand
ACCGGAAGCTTTCCCTACTCTGGAGTTGAAATCGCCCACCATGACAAGTTCTCCCTTCCGAGGGGGGGGATTGTTTTACAACGTCGTTGCCAAGCGACGAAAACTCAACCCCGATGGCAAAAACCGAGGGGGGAGGGGGGGGGGTTGATAGATGCGTCCCACCCAACGTGCCTCTTATCCTGATTCTTTTTGCCGACGATAATTTGCCCGACGGAATTTTTTGATTCCGCACGCGAGTTCTCTAACTGGTAGACCTCTCACGGCGTCACCACCACGTGCTACCTCCTTGACAAACAGATCGCCCCGAAACCTTGAAGGCTGTACAAACCAAGCCTGTTCTGATTGCTGTGTATGTGGGCCGAGAAACGCCAATCCACGTCAGCTCAAGCAGGAATCCGTTTGGAGATTTCGCGCACGTATTTTTCCCCTACAATATTTTCCACCTACTGACGTGGACGAAATATTTGCACACAACCTGTTGTATGGTAGGACAGACCATGACCTAGCTCGCCTATGTCTTACAGATCAGCATGGAGCAAACATCCTCAGATCACTTAGGCAGATGTCCTTCTGGATAAACATGGAGCAAACATACTTAAATAGGGTATGTCCTTCAGATGATGAAGTAAACATACTGAGATCACCTGCGTCTTTCAGATCACGTCGGAACTACCCAGATCACCTGTGTCCTTCAGACAACCAGCGGACAAACATCCTCAGATCATCCGAGATCACCTCAGGCAAACATGCCCCATGCACCTATGTCTCTCAGATAGCGCCTCGAGCGAAGATTCGATCATGGCATGGGTGGGCACGTGTGTGGATGTATGTCCAGACTTGTCACTCACAACGCGCACTTCACGCATGATATACAGGGCAACGTGGCAAATGATGACCGCATGGTAAGGATTCAATCAGAATGTACAGCTTGTGTGGTGCGGACGGACAATCCCATTTGATTATTTTCGTATTTTTCGTACCCCTCCATCCTCGTGGTTCATGGTACCACATGGTGCGTATGATGGTTTGTTGTTTTTTCTCTCGGCACGATCGATGCACCTATGCATATTATGGTCATTTTCTTTGTGGTTGTTGTCGTTGTTGTTGTTGTTGTTGTTGTTGTTGTTGTTGTTGTTGTTGTTGTTGTTTTCTTCACATTAAACTCGTGTCAGTCACTAATCCCAAAATCTAGCAAAGACTCGGTCCGTGGTCACAAAAATGCTAGAGCCATCAGAAGATCTAAAGAACACACACACTATTTGCAAGAAAAGGGTACACAAGCTCGAGGAGGCACACCTACAATTCCTGCAGCACGTTTGCGTCCTCACAACTGAACTACACGCCAACACACTACAAATCGACTTCAGCAGCAGCATCACCCCCCTTGTCCCGCATTGAACCGAAATGAATGTTTGTCGACTACAGCGTACTGCTGTCTGAAGTGCTGTCTGTACAATAGTAACACCATGGTGCATGGTACACAAGCTCGGGGCATGCAGCTGCTGTCTGAAGTGCTGTCAGAATGAGTCCGTGGACATACAACAAAGAAGAACACCCACTCAAAGCCATCATTGCAATTGACAATCATCCGAATCTATCCAGATTATCTGTGTTAGGCACAGTGTAAACATCGACTCTGACTAGGAATCGTTCCACATTGCAGGGGTCTTCCACGATGCAGGTAAACAATTAAGGCACCCGGGTTATCCGCGCCATCTCTGCCGCGTCTCTCTACAAAACCAGTGACGTCATCACACACACCCAACACCTATATTCAGGAAAAAAGACGGGAAATAATTGACAACACAAGAGACGTTTGTTTGTGCGCCACGGTTCGATGCCGTCCGCATGCTCCGGTGCCGTTGCTCCGGTGCCGCTGCTCCGGTGCCGCTATGGCCAGTCCTAGCACGACCATACTCGACCCGCTCCGCTTCGTACACGCTCTCGTTGCTGTCCTCCCCAGTCGGTTCCTCGCTGTCTCCCTCGTTGCACTTAGGGTTCTTGGTCTGAAAATTCTCGCGCCGAAGGGTCAACCAGCCCAATCAGCTCGTCACCACCTGTCCCCTCCTCCTTTGATAGCAAAGCCAGGTTACTGAGACAGTACAGCTCCCTCTAGCAAGCCTAGGGCCGTGTACGTAATGCCCGTCCACCTTTCTGATGGCCTCCGCGCACAAAGATGAGATGGGCATTGCTGCCTACACCGACGGCCTGGAGGCCCGCGCATCTGCACCATTGTACCTGACGCACCAGTGCCGACCCAACTCCACCACTACGCACGCCTCGCGGCGGGTGCGCCGCAGCAAGAAGCTATCGGTCCCTTGAGGGTGAGTCTAGCCCTGCTCGCTGGAAAGACCCCCCCCTCGCTATGGGTCATGCCTGAGCAAAACCTTGCCGATGCAGCGAGGGGAAGAAGGGTTGCGACAGTTAGGAACAAGGGAACTACAGCATATTGGCAAGTGCATGTCGTTCGTTTTCTCGTCCAACGGTTTGAGCCAGGACCAGATCCAGGCATCTCCAAAACACCTTCTCCGGGTGTTTATGCGTAGTAATAGAAGCCGCATCTGCTCAGGACACATACAGCATTCAGCCGCCGACGGGCTTGCCCTAAGGCCTCTACCAAACGCCACAAGGTGCAACTCTCAACTTTACGCCAACAGGTCAAGCGAATATCCCTTGAAAACGGCAGATCCGGCGCAAGCACTAAAATTCGATCACCCACCCCTTTCAGATATATCTCGGGCAAACTGCCTCAGTTACCTGTGCCCAACAGCTTACCTGGTGCAAACATGTCAGTCATGCCTTTCAGACCACCTCGCCCAAACATACCCCGATCACCTATGTCCTTCAGATCATCATGGAGCAACGTGACACAATCACAGCATCATGTATGTCCCATAGATCACCTCGGGGAGGCGTACTTCGATCACCTGTGTCTTGCGGATAGTTTGGGGCAAACATATTCCGGCCACCTATGCATATGTCCTTCAGATCACCATGGAGAAAAAATATCCCGATCATATACGTCCTTGAGATCACCTCGGGCAGACGTACCCCTTTCACCTCATGTCCTTCAGATCATCATGGAGCAAACATACACAGATCACTCGTATGTTTCAGATACCGTAGCCCAGAACAGACATGCTCCGATTACTTGCGTCCTGTCAATCACCTTAGGCAACATACCCGTTGCTTTTTCTTATATCACCTCGGGGAGACATACCCCAATCACCCATTTCCTTCATATCAACATGGGCAGCATATCAACATGGGCAGCAAATATAACCGGTCATTCATGTCCTTCAGATCATTATGGAGCAAGTATACCTCGATTACCTCTGTCTTTCAAATCACCTCGGGCAACCATTGCCCGATCATCCATGTCCTTCAGATCATCATGGAGCACACATACACAAATCTTCAGAACACCATGGAGCAAGCATGCCCCGATCACATATGTCTAAATCACCTCGGGCAAACATTCTCCGATCATCCATGTCTTTCAGATCTCTCGGGACAAACATGCACCGGTCACCTATTTCCTTCAGATGATCATGGAGCAAGTAACATACCCCGATCACCTATCGTTCAGGTCACGTCGGGCAACCATAGGCAGATCGTACATGTCCTACCGATCACAAGGGACGCACCCTTCGAAGGAGCTAGGTCGATCCGAGGGATCTAATCTGTCCTATGTGTGGAAAATATCCACACGTATTCTTTGATTTGCTCACATGGAGCAGCATTGCTCGGCCCACACAGACCCCACAGCCATCAAAACAGGCTACAAAGCAGCCTATTGATGTACAGGTGGGTACAGCCATGAAGGTTTCGCGGCGATCTGACCATCACGGAAGGAGCACGCTGTGGTGATGAAGGTTATGCCAATCGTGACTACTGTTAATCCGTCGGGTCTTTTCTCGTTGACCATAAGAGAGTCAGCCTACCGTTAGGAGATAACGACGTATTGAAATTTTCCCAAGCGTAAGTGCTCACAACAGCAGTGAGTGGGATTGTAGTTGTGGTAGAAACCCCGTAAAACGTTCTGGTTGAAAGGTTCGGGCAACAACGGTCTGGCTCTCTGCTGGAAGCTACGCACGATCAGGACCACTCTGCCAACCACAACAAATGCCTTGTGCTTGCAATGGCCCGACGTGACATGCTCCACCACCAGCCAACCCGCTTCTCTCCGTATCGTATTTTCGCCCGGGAATGGTATTCCGGGCGATCGTGCGGGGTGGAATTTCGAACCGCAGGACTTCATGGACGGTATGACCACCATGCCCAACGAGATCAGGCGAAACTCGCAGCTGATGCGAACACTGGACAAAGATGCACACGGTCTCTCATCGTAAGTTCGTTCGAGGACACCCCATTAGGGGCCCATTCGGGGGGGGGGGGGGGGGNNGGGGGGGGGGGGGGGGGGGGGGGGGGGGGGGGGGGGGGGGGGGGGGGGGGGGGGGGGGGGGGGCACCGTGATTGTTTGAAGGCACATTAACACGTGTGTCGGCAATCAACCCAACCTCGGTAGGCCGAGGTCCTTTTGGGAAGGTTAACAGGCGGAGAGAACAATGACAGCGATTGGGAGTGACTGGTGACTTCGGACTGATTGAAAGCGTTTAGCGTACAACAGAGAATGGTTGTGGACGATGGAGGGGGGGGGGGATGAACTGTGTGGGCACGAACCAGGCTTGTGCTATATCGGAAGCTTGAAGAGTCGAGCCGGCACTCTCCAGTTGTCGAGGATCGGGCATGCCTCAATCTCTGGCGGGGAAAACAAGGTGCTCAGGATATTCAACACGCCCGCAGTCGGGGTTGGGCGACGTACACAACTTGGTTGCAGTTTATCTCAGATTTTGATAGCACTTTCCGTACACCATGAGACAGCTTTAGCTGGGTTGCTTCATGCTAGACTGTTGTGGCAAGATCCGTTGGAACTAAGATCAGATCCTATCAGCCTTGATTGACTGCTGTGCGGTTTCTCCAACATACGTGTCTTGCCCCGATTTTTCCTGTCGCCGACACGATGCAGAGAGCTTGAGGCCCTGCACAACAAGTTCTTGGGGCAGGCCAGAGAAAAGATGAAGGCGAGAGGAGACAGCCAGGTACGGGAAGAAGAGGCAACGAGCACGTGTCCAAGCTCGATGCCGTCGATAGATTAGGGTCCGGTCGCCCGGACCACACGCATGTGCGTCGTGTGTTTTGCGGTGGAGGACGTGTGGCGGTTCGTCTTGTGCGGCTCGCTCATTGCCCCTGTTGTTCTGTGCGCCAATAACGGCAAGGGTTTTCTTGAGCGCGTCTTTAACTCTCTGTAGATGGACAGCACTTCATCTGAGCGGCCCATAAGCAAATGTGGCCAGTGCGGACATTCAGGAGACTGCGTTACGTCATGTCTGCACCGCGGTTACAGAGCAACAGAGTAGTAGCAGCAGCAGCAGCAAGAGCGGTGTGGTGCGGACATAAAGGAGACTGCGTTACGTCATGCCTGCACCACGATTACGGAGTAACAGAGTAGCAGCAGCAGCAGCAAGATCAACAAGAGCGGTGTTTGAAATTGGCCTTCTGCCAGTGGCTGCTTCCTCCCGGTCTCTTCTTGTAGCCTACTTGCCTGCTTGCTGTACTTTCCCTACATACGGCATGTCCCACTGGATGGTACGAGCTGCACCTGTATATTGGCACCACGGAGCCCTATGCGGGCAACCTCTCCACCTGCCTGTACCTCTACCTGGTGTACCGGACACAACGGTACTGCCGTACCCGTTTGTCTTGTCAACCATTACGCCAGCTAGCTGTTCTTGCGCGATCGGCCACCCATGTCGGCCCGGAGTGATACGATTCTCTTTCGCATCGTCGTCTGTGTTACGTATCGCGCATCGTCTCTTGACCTCGCGTGGCGTAGGACCTCGACCCGAAGGTCCTCGTTGACGACCCCCCCCTGATGGCCGAAATCGACAGCTTATTCTCCCGCACCAAGCAGATCGTCGACGAAAAGGCAAGTCACCCCGGTCGGTGTCTCGCACACAACGGGTGATGCATAGTGCTGGAGAGGATGGGACCTCTCAAAGAAATTTCCGATAACGTCCTGGAGAGATGAACGTTCGTTACGCCTATTTTGGCCACTTCTCCCCTTTGTTGTGGAATTGCCATGGCAGTGCCTAGGAAATATCGTGCCCAAAGGATGTGTGAAGAATAGCGGAACCGTATGTAAACGTACTGTTGTGCGCCAACGTGCGCGCAGCGGATTTTTTTTGTCTTTTTGCGGGTAGGCCCTGTTTTGGTTCATATGTCGTTGGTCATTATGGGTTGCGCTCTTCCTCAGGAAGATGGCCCACGCCGTGCGGCACACTCTAGCACGTCTTGGTCACTTTCTGGACCTCAAAAAATATGTTTCTCAGTTGTGTTGTAAATAGTTTCGACCACTTTGCTGTGTTGAGAGACTTATGAGTTTTTTTTGTTGATTCGAATGTGTCGTCGGCTGCTGCTACTTGTGGCAGAGATTGTATACCGGTGAGGTTGTTTGAAGACGAACTCTTTTCCCTGCAACAGCGCAAGAGACACATTTTAAATTTTAAATGCATTCTGTAAGAAAGATATATACGCATGTTGTAGGAAACTTAGCTCTCGTGTCGTGCGCTTCTCCTGCTTGTGTTTGTTTTGCCGCAGGTTGCAATCGCGGACCAGACGCACCAGATGGTGGCAGACAGACTAAAGAGGCTCACGACGGACCTCGCTAGCTTCGAGCAGGTGTCTGCCGCCTTTGTCTCGACGCGGCGCAATATTTGTTGGGGTTCCAGTGACTTTTTTTTCACTGGGAAAGTAGTTTTTTCTCTGCCTTCGGCTGCTGCGATACAGACGTCCACCCTCCCCCGCCCGACAAGTTGTATTTCTTTTGCCCGATTTTTTGTTGGTCTTTCTCGAAATAAAGCGTGTGCTATGAAACCAACAGTCTTTCGAAAAACCTGTGCTTGGAAAACTCGCCTCTTTTCTCCCGCACGTGCTTCCTGCTTGCTGCACACCGGGCGCACTGACCGCTACTGTTGTTCGTTCCCCACCATCACTGCAGCGTGCACGCATCTCTTTCTCTCTCAACTCGTCTCCCCCCCCCTCCTCTCCTTCCGGGCTGCGCTCTAGAATATACGCCCCGCCCCACGCCGCCATGCTGCGCGGTGATTGTGGCATTCTCCCCGCCTCCACCGCTTTGAATCGCCGCACGGTCATGGTCTCCAACGTCAACCACGGGCACCACGACTCCGACTAACACCGACACAAACACACACACACTTCCTCTGTTGCTACCGTTTCTGTCTTTGATCTGGAGAATCCCTCACGGGGTCCCAGTTAGCGGCATTTAGAAGTGTTTTGTGTTTTCAACCACATTAAGACTAACGTCTTTTCATTGGTCAGCCGGTTCGCGCGGACGATGCTAATAATAGAAACACGCACACACATGCACACCTCTGCGGCACTGCAGACGCTGCACAGTCAGGGGGAGTTCGACGTGGGGGCCGCGCAGCCGGGGGACCAGGTGGCCTTCCAGGAGGACCCCGAGGCGGACTGGGTGCTGGGCAGGGTGTTGTCGTGGATGCACGAGACCGGCCAGTACGAGGTGCGTGCACCCCCAATCCCCCGTTCCTCTTGCCGGTCGTCGCCCTCATGATGGTTTGTTGTAGCCGTTCTGTGCCGTTGTCGCCTAACCTTGTCCGGCCGCCTCGGTATGTGTTTGTGTGTGTGTGTTTTCTTTTTAACCAAGGGCGGGGTTTGTTCGTAGGGCGTGGATTCTGGGAGTGTTGTGCTCGTCCGTTGTTGCGCCTCATGTGTCTGTGTGTGTACGTAGCGTTTTGTTTTCTGGCATCGACCGCTCTAGCGGGCTGGCCAATGAAAAGAAATCAGTCTCAGTGCGCCTATGGACGAAGAACGCTTCTGACGTCAAAAACGCTCCTGCAGGCAATGTTCTTGAACCCCGTGTGTTTTGTTTCTTTCGTAAGCATCGACTGCGCTAACCGGCTGTCCAATGAACAGACGTCATGTAGAATGTCTGTGTGCTGCGCCGTGCTCTGTGATTCACGTTTAACGCATTTCTTGTGGTTGCTTTTTGGACAGCTGCCAGCCGGTGGCGATGGTAGCAAAATATCCTGGTTTTGGCGTGTGATTTCGATGGAATCAGCGGCCGAGGTTTGATAGGGTTCGTTGTAGGTTCGCCATGCCGTGTTCAGGTGCCCTTGGCATCTCATAAACGAAGGACGACCCCGCCCCGCCTTGTACGCACGCTTGATTGGTTGCCAAGATCGAGCTCCCGTTTCATAGGACGCCTTCCCGTTTCACAGAACGCCTTTTCGTTTCAAATAACACCTTCTCGTTACAAAGAAAACCTTCCTGTTTCAAATAACGCCTCCTCTTTCCATAGAGCGCCTTCTCGTTTCAAAGCACGCCCTCTCGTTTCAAATAACGCCTTCCCGTTTCGTAGAACCACTTCCCGTTTCATTTGAGAAGAGGTACGCTCTGCAGGAGGCTCGTGAGATAGTTACAGGATGTGAGGAAGGAAGCGTTGGCTGTAGCGTCGAGATCAGCAGGTTGGAGGAGGAGAAAGGGAAGCAGTGTGCCACCGAAATCACGAACAAACCCCACTGTGTTACGGCTGAATTGAGACGCGCAAGGAGCAAATCCACTTGACAGGAGACCAAGGTCTTGGCTCAACGGGATAAGAGGGAGATCCGGTAGGGATGGAGGAAGGGCCGTAAGGCTAACGGGAAACGCTCATGCGCGGTGTTGTCTCAAGAGTTTAATCCCTTAGCGTATGGCTCTTTTTCGACGGCACGTTGGAGGTCGGAGCTGTGGTGATGGGCACGGAAAAAGCACGGGAATTTTGACGCGCTCATATTAGCAGCCGTACCCTGAGGATCGGATTGTCGAGGTAACACCGTGCAAGCTGGTTCACGCAAGAAAAACAACATTTGTTCCCCGCAAATCCTTACTTCGTTTTTTTATAGATAGGTCACCAAATTGTGCACACTTGTCCACAAGATCGATACCTAACTTTTTACGAGTGGGGTATTTTCGATTTTTTTTTATTCACCGAATAATCGGGGTCCCGCACGTTCCTGGGACAGAAAGGCTGCGCTGGACCCTGAATATTCTGCAAATAAAAGAAAATATAGAAGAAACCCATCCGTAAAAAGTTTGGCATCGATGTTGTGGACAAGTGTGCAAAATTTGGTGTATCTAAAAAAAATCGAACGAAGGATCTGCTTTTTGTAACAACTTGAAATTTCCTTTGCGAACCCCTGATTTACTTGGATTTAGGGTAAAATGAGCTCTTTGGCCACAACAGTACGCTTGAATCGACTGCTCTACCTCAGTTCGCTCTTCGGGCAACGAAACTTTGTACAATCCTTCCACACCCTACACCGGAGCCGACCGCGTTCGATTTTTAATGTTTGGGGCATATTTACCGGCTTCCGGGGGGCCGATCCGTCAAACCCCGATTAGCGCGAAACTCCGTGAATAGTGTTGAAGAATATATTTAAGATTCATAGCATCAATACCTGTCAAGCTGCCAAATTTGGGGACTATCTAAGCTTTCCTCAGAATACGACGGAAACCGTTTCGATGCTGTCTGAGCGGTTGCTTCGTACATCCGGTGGCCATCTGACGACGCCAAAGGGCCATAACACTGGAAATCCCACCTTTTGGGGGGCGTAACTCGCTCCAACGGTGGCCGTTTTCACTTCTTTTTTTTTTGTTGGGTTCCCTTGAGCTCGAAGGTCATTTGGGGTTGAACTACGGCCGAAGAAGGTTCGTGTTGCATTGGTATTTTGAGTTGTTAATTCTCGAACAGCGTGTAGGCCACTGATTGGCTAAGACACATGTTTGCGCCTAACCACCGCAGAAAGGTGTTGTCGTATATTCCAGCTATGTCGCTGTCTTCGGCTAAGCGTGGGGGTCACTATGGTAAAGAAAGTGTGTTGATTGGTGAGTACTTTCGTTCATTATCAGTGGGGGAACAAATTTCGGGTTTCTTGCGTGAACCAGCTTGTACTTGATTGCATCCCGTTCGCCCTGGGGCCCTTCGTTCACTCGCTGCCACAGTCCTGATCTTGGCCTCGCTGAGTCAAGACCTTGGACTCCTGCAAAGTTCGACCGTTGCGTGCGGGTGTCTCTTTCAGCCGCAACGCATACTTGTGGGTCCTGTGGCACGCTGCTCCCCTTCCCACCCACTGATTTCGACGCTACGTCAACGCTTCCTTTCGTCTTGCCCCGTTGAGCCAAGGCCTTCGATTCGACTCCATGAAGGATGTTTCCTTGTTTGTGTCTCTTGTTGCCGTGACTGCGTCACTGTTGTCATGAAAAGGGTCTCCGCGGTATGCTGAACAGAACACTGCACAGTTGTTTAGGCCCGCTATAAGAGGGGATACATGAGGCGGGTACCCGCTGTAGGACGGGTGAAATTGGCTAGCACAGATGGAATATTTCAAGACGGCTAATACATTGAATAGTGCGGGTACCCGCGGCAGGGCGAGTGACATTGGCTGGCACAGATGGAATACTTCAAGATGGCTAATACATGGAATAGCGCGGGTACCCGCTACAGGGCGGGTGAATTGAGTGGCACACATGGAATGTTTCAAGACGGTTAATGCATTGAATAGTGCGGGTACCCGCTATTGGGCGTGTGAAATTGGCTGGCACATATGGAATATTCAATGATTGGTGCATTGAATAGTGCGGGTGCGCGCTAGGGGATTGGCGAGTCGGTCTGGCGCATACCCGCCTTATAGAGGGCTAACGACTGTAGTCACTGGCACGGTAGGTTCGATGTTTGCCATGTCTCGGGGGCTGGTGTCTGGTGTTTTGGCTTGATTGACGAGGGGCAAACGGTGTCCACACGTTCACATCACGTGCCGTATCTTCGTGTTTTTGATTGTTTGTTACCGTTATTTTTGTTTTTGTCGCTCGGTCACGCGAGCGCGTTGTTTTCTGCCGGGGTTTGTCGTGTTGCCTACGCAGGTGATGGACGAAGACGACAATAGCAAGAAGCTCACCATGGACGAGCACCAGGTTAGTCGATTTTTGCTGTTGCCTGTTGTCGGCGTTTTTGTTGTTTTTTTGTTGTTGATGTTGTTGTGTTGATTGTTGGCGTTGTTGTTGATGATGATGGTGGTGAAGCTGCTGGTGTTGTTGTTGTTTTTGTTGTACAGGTAGGGTCCATGGCTGGCGGTATATTCCTCCCGACAAGGTACTCGGGCTACCATGAATCAGCTCTATGTGACCCACGGCACAGCGGTATTGATGCTACGGACGCGGCGCTTGATGCCACCGCTGTTGGTTTCGATGCTCTTGTTTGCTGTTGTTGTTGTTGTTGTTGCACGTTATTGCTCGCGTTGTCGCATGCCATTGTTCACACTGATGGTAGACATGGCCATGACTCCATGCACGATAACGATAACCACAGGTGATACCGTTGGAGGGACGAACAGAGCGGCTATCGAAGGGAGACGACGTGCTGGCTGTCTACGTGGACACCACCTCCTTCTACCACGCTACCATCGCGATACCGCCGAGGGGAAGAGGCCAAATCGTAAGAACCAATCGCGTCTAGTTGGCGCACTCAATTAGGAGCAATAAGGCTTGGTCTAAATTGTTCGAAGGAACGAGGGGAAGAAGTCAAATCAAGACGGCGCTCGTGTCGAGGTGGCGCTTAACATTTAGAGCAATTATGTGAACGATAAGGTTTAGATGTCGTTTATGTAAGAACTCAGAAACACGGGTCCCGCCTACACTACGGTATGTATTACAACCCGTGCTCAACGGACGGTGGTCAAGCAGTACTATATTATCCTCGACCACAGGGTATTG
This sequence comes from Ectocarpus sp. CCAP 1310/34, assembly GCA_902602495.3. Classification (NCBI taxonomy): domain Eukaryota; class Phaeophyceae; order Ectocarpales; family Ectocarpaceae; genus Ectocarpus; species Ectocarpus sp. CCAP 1310/34. Next base: position 30,245 of record CACKRE030000394.1, on the reverse strand, counting down.
TGTTCTTCTCTCCGCGGGGCAACTAACTGCAGTGTACCTTGCAGAGTACCCTTACTTGCCTCTAGTTTGACTCGCACAGGAATCTATCTCCAGTCGCACCCACCTGGTGCTCCCCGTAACAACTATTGTAAGTTTTTTTTTGTTTTTAGCGAAAGCGGCCGCTACTGGAAAGTATCTACACCGTCCGTATTACGGCGGGGCAAGAGACGTCACGGCAGAGGACCTGATGTGCGCAAGCAGACACACTGCTGCTGCTTCCTTCGTGTGGGCGCGCTGTTTCCTTTCGATTTCTCTATCCCCGAAACCCTGCAGGGAAGAGCATATCGACGCCGGAGCCGAACGCTCAAGAGGCGACGAATGCTTTTTTTCTTTCCGGTCTTGTTCCCATGTCTTTGCGGGGGGCTGCAAGCGGGCGGGGCTCACCTACGGCCTCTGCCGGCAGAATGATGGTTTCCGCCTCGTGTATCCCGCCCCTTGCCGCAACGACTGCATCGTACGTGCGACCAATTCCGGTAACAACAACGGAGCGGGGGCGCTTATTATCAGACCAACCACCCTCTCTTCTTGTGCCACATCCAGACCTGACGTGGCATGCCCTCACGACCTCCCGCCTCGCCACGTCGTCTCGCAACCCTTGCGTTTTTTTTTGTTCTCAGGGAAATGGGGGGACGGCGCACGTGCAATTCGTGGACGATGCGGACGAGCACGGCGTTACGCCGCACCGGGCGGTGCCAATCATTCACATAATAAAGCTCCCGCTGGGCTCGTGATATTTTTCCCGGTGTGGTCGTGGTGTCCATTCTGTCTTTTGAGGGAGGCGAGAACCAGCAGCAGCACAACTGCGGCTTGTTCGTCCGTGTTTGCTGGCGGTGGGCATCTTTCCTCGGATTGGTAGGTGTTAGTAGTAGGTGTTGTGGGAGGCTGTAAGTTGGTTCATGTGCCGAACAACCTCCGAAGCCTGTGGGTGAATCCATTGGCTTTGGCGGCCTCGGACTTGTGCGCTGTACCTGCCTGCCTTGGAGGAGAGTTTTGCGGAGAGTTGATCATTGGACGGAGCATGCCGGCAGCGGGTTATTCCCAGACAGATGCACGATAGCTGCTGTAGCCTCAAGAGTAGCCTTTGATGCATGTTCCTCTTCAGGACGCACGCGTTTGCATGTAGCCCCCAACGGTATTGGATTGTTGTGGGAAGATCACGTTGCCTTCTTCGTGAAGAAGAGAGAATCGACTTCGACGGACGTTTCGAGTGTATGGATGCGGGGATGGTGCATGCATGCAACCTTTCGTGTTGGAAGGTGACATCCACTTGACTGATCCCTTCGTGAACGCCACTGCTACTGCTTGCCGTGGATACTCAACTCGCATTGAGTGGAGTCAAAGTCACACCTGACGGGGGGAGCACTTAAGACCGGAGGCTTAAGCCTGCGATCACCGGGGGACAGCGTCAGTTCGTTGTCGATATAGTCCACGGGAGGAAATAATATGTGCCAAGGATATGACCGGAGCGGGGCTCACTCTGTCAAAATTCTGATTGGCTTCTTGTCGTGTGAAGGTGTGAGCGAATGGTGAATGCCCCCATCTTCGGCATTGTCTTCCCCACGTCGAAGATCCACCACACACAACTGGTGGAGCCGCAGTGGCAAATCGAATCATCGTGTAAAGATCTATTATTGCTGGGTTGACTTGCGTCCCGTAAGAAAAGTATCCGCAGCCATTGCATATAATATCTTGATGTGTGGGCCGGTACTCGTACGGAGAGCCAATGCCGCGCGGGCGGCCCAGTTGTCTCGATGTGGTCTGCAGTAGTGGGTAACGTCTTGTTAACCTTCCAGTAGTAGTAGTCTACTTCGTATGTTGTTGGCTCAGTTGCAGTGGTGGTTGGTGTCGCTTGAATCTCGCTCTCTCGCATGGCCCTGAGTGAGCAATTTGCAAGTTCTGCACAAAAATCAGATGTCTTTTCTCGCTCTCTCAGATTGTTACCCCACAAACAATGGACTTGTAGGGAGTATCGTTAGGTGAACCTTTCGAAGGCGAAAACGTACGCACGCATGCAGGGGAAAAAAAGTGATCGGATGAGAAAAATGCCTTGAGTGCTACCCTTCTCCTGTGCGCAGTTCATAATCAATCCCCGGCGGTTGATGATAATAGTAATATAAATGCACATGCGTAGTGCGTGTAGGCTTTTGGCCCGCTACTGTAGGAGGGTATGGGCGCACGAGTTTTTTTATTTATTTGTAGAGGCGACGAAGCACAATTACAATCTTACGCAAGCATTTTGTGACTTCTACACAAACAATGTATTGTAGCCGATATGGCAGAAAACATAAGACTACAGAAAGAAAAAACGCGTGATAATAAATAAATGTGCCGCATGCATCAACCTATCTCTGTACCTCTGTATCCAGCAACAGCCAGCTGTTGCGCACCGTGGCAAAGACAACACAACAATTAATTTTTTTCATGTTGTAGTTGGCGTGTTCTACATGTATGGTAATCTACCACTATTTTATTATCCTCATTCAGGTTGTTACTTGGTGAAAATCTATGCAAGCAAGCGGCTTGTACCGAGACTATGTTTGCCAACGCTAACAGGCCAAAAAATCTTCGAACAACTGGGAGGAGAGGCACGAACCCCGCGGCGGCCGGGTGGCCCCGCCTTTTTCCGTCGACAAGCATCTGCACGGGGACGGCTCACGTGCGTGCCCCCTGTCCATTTTTCTGTGAAAAGGCACTCTTCTCGTTCCTATAATTGCGCGAGTTCCCGAAAAGTTACCCCGCGATCCTCTCTCTGGCACCACCCCCCACCATACTCACTCATTCCCACAACCCACAACCACTTTTCCTCTCCTCTTTCTTGAAGCATCTTTACAGCTAAAAGGAACTTTTGACAGCCAACCACAAAAACAACATCAACGACAGCAGCAGCAGCAGCAGCAGCAGCAGCAGCATGGGTTTCCAGAAGGAAGTGCTCAAGCCGGCTCCCGCCGGTGCCCAGAAGCCTCAAAAGTGAGACGGGGAAGAGGTTGCTGTAGCGGTGCGTCATCACTCGTTCTTCCGGTGTTCGCCGGCGGGGGTATGTTTAGTACTTGTCCGTTGGATGTCGCCCTTGCCTCTGTCCACTGTATTTCCCATATTATGTTTGGGTGTGCCGTGTAGTTGTACAATTGGGGCGGATATAGGGTCGGCCACAGCTTGCACCATGCGCTCACGCCCGCCCGCCGGTATGTATGCACATTTTCCTTTGGCTGGCTGCAGATGGTTGTGGAGGTGCTACAACCCCGCGGTTCTTCTCTGTGTGGACGTACTTCGTGGAGATTTTGGAAGCTCTGCGACGCGATGTTCGCCCTGATATGTTGATTGCTTACTTTTTCCATTTTTCCACAAAGAAAGTCGGCCAACCCCGTGGATCTTGTTTTCTATAAACACCAGGGCCTTCACGGACAAACGCACTTTTTTTTGTTGAGACGGCAGCAGCAGTCAAAGTTCAGCCCTTTCCTTTTTGTCCGTGCATCTCGCTCGCTGCTGTTCCTCGCGGTGACAACAACAACAACAACAACAACGACAACAACAACAGGGGGCAGAAGGTGACCGTGCACTGCACCGGGTACGGAAAGAACCGCGACTTGTCCGAGAAGTTCTGGAGCACGACCGATCCAGGACAGGTGAACCGCGGATTTCAGGCGGGGAAACCTCCGCCTCGTTTGCTCTATTTCCGTTGTATGATATGTATGTTGTTTTTGTTGTTGTTGTTGTTGTTGTTGTTGTTGTTGCTGCTGCCTTGACATTGAAAACCGTCCCGTTCTCTCTGCCCAGTACCTTCTTCTGTCCGTACTAATCTAGCACATGACGGTGTCGATTCCCGTTGTCACAGGCCTAGACTACGCATACATATTTACATGTTGAAGCAAATTGCCTGCCCCCGGAGCAGAGAACAATAGGGAACCTTTGGTACTTGTACCACTGGCCGCATTTTCGGCCAACACAGCAGTTATTTGCCGACTGGATTATTTTGGAGTGGGAAAACGGGGGGAGGCTAGCTCTCGTCTTCCAAGGCGTGTTTGTCGTTGGCCTGCGCAATGTCTCATGTATGTGTCCCTCCTCTATCGGCCACGTTGAGCGAACCCACCGTCTGTGTGTGTGTGTGTGTATGTTGTTTTTTCACAGCAGTGTGTGTGGATTTCTTGAAGTAGCAAAAACCCGTGTGCCCGTGTTGTTGAAGGTTGTAATAATGTTCCGTCTTCACCCCTGTAGACAGGCCCTCAACCGCCCGGTGTGGGCATACATTTGTTTCAACTAGTCCAGAGCTGCCAAGCGGGCCGGCCGCCTTTGCTTGCCTGCTGCTGCTGCTGTCATAGCCGCCACGGGTTTTATCTTGAAGCGGACTTGCCTCTTGTTGTCAGGGTCGGCATGCACACGATCAGTTGCGGCCGTGGTGTGTCTAGTATGAAACCAAAGTACTTGAGAATAGTTCCCTTCCCGTGAATAGAGCTGCCGCAAGTGATGCTGCGGCCGGTCCGGTCCGGTCCGTCCTTCCTCAACTACTGCGCACCCCCGGGTTTGTGGCTGTAGTTATGAGCGTGCAGAGGGGTTCAACCTGTGAACGTCACCACGAGCACAAGAGCTCTCCGGTCTCGTTGCAGCCAAAAAAAAACAAAAAGTGCTGGATGTGGAAAGTCTTTTCTGTAGTTGGACTGAAACCAATTGGAGACTTGGCTTATTTTGAGTTTGTGCAAGCCTAACACTGAGTTTGGAGCTAAGAACAAAAGCATCTGTATAGGTGGACACATTCTTAATTTTATGTGGAATGTGGCCTTCACAGGGAACATGGCGCAGTGTTGTTTGACAACTTGCTGTTTCTAGAAGGTAAACGTTTTTACTGCAAGTAGTTATATTTACGACCTCTCCTGCCTTACTTCATCCTTCCATGCCTCATCCCCTCCTTTGTTTTGAAAGGGTTCCATTCATGCACCCCCAGAGGGTAGCCGGTGGTACACAGGTCGACACCAATCCCGGGCCATGAAAGCTCCCCGGCCAAAAAAGCGACACAGACAGAAGCGACGGCGCTTTCATGGGCACAATTTTTGCTTCTAGTTTTATCTCTTTGTGATTGCTGTCGGTGCGGATCGAATCTCGCACAATTTATGTAGGTGCATGTGCACGACGCATGTGGACTGAAGTTCCGCACCCGTGTGCATGTGTAGTACGTGTCTCGGCGGTACTCATCCTAGTCTGAGCGAGCGATAGGAGGAAAGCGTCCACTCCGTAGTATTGTATATATCCTCCCGCGCTGTTATACCCTGCCTGCAGGGGGGTTTATTTTAGAGAGTAAACATAACCTCACAGAAAGACTACCCGTTCGAGATTAGTATAACGGAAGGAGAGGCAAGGGATAAGGGCGGGTCCCATGCCTGTGTGGATCTGTGTGGTATCTACCCATTCAAGTGGCAGAACCCTGGGTGTCGAGAGGAATTGTCCAGAGAGCAATGTACATTGGACCCAGCCTACAAGCACTGCTACCGACCTGATGATAACAGCCTCTCGATCGGTACCGAGTTCTGTAGGTGAGCCGGGACAGCGGTAGTCCATTGATTCATATACTACCGCATAAAAATATGAATCAATGGACTACCGCTGTCCCGGCTCATCTACAGAACTCGGTACCGATCGAGAGGCTGCTATCATCAGGTCGGTAGCAGTGCTTGTAGGCTGGGTCCCATGTACATTGCTCTCTGGACAATTAATTCCCCTCGACACCCAGGGTTCTGCCACTTGAATGGCTAGAGACCACAGACCCACATAAACATAGGACCCGCCTTCAATTGACTACCGCTGTTCCGGCCCATCTACCGAACTCGGTACCGATCGAGAGGCTGCTATCATCAGGTCGGTAGCAGTGCTTGTAGGCTGGGTCCCATGTACATTCCTCCCTGGACAATTCCTCTCGACACCCAGGGTCCTGCCACTTGAATGGCTAGTCTAGAGACCACACAGACCCACACAGGCATAGGACCCGCCTTCAATTTACTACTGCTGTTCCGGCTCATCTACCGAACTCGGTACCAATCGAGAGGCTGCTATCATCAGGTCGGAAGCAGTGCTTGTAGGCTGGGTCCCATGTACATTCCTCTCTAGACAATTCCTCTCGACACCAAGTGTCCTGCCACTTAATGCCTAGAAACCACACAGACCCACGTAGACGTAGGACCCGCCCTTATCCCTAGCCTCTCCTTCCGTTATACATAACCTCAGTCGAAAGGGATGTGGTGGAAGTCTTTTCAGCAAGTGGATTGAAACGAACTGGAGACTTGGGGCTTATTTTGAGTTTTGTGTAAGCCTAACACTGAGCTCTCAGTAATGCCAGTTCGAGCTAAGAACAAAAGCATCTGTATAGGTGGACACATCCTTAAATTTATGTGGAATGTGGCCTTCACAGGGAACATGGCGCAACGTCGTTTGACAACTTGCTGTTTTTACAAGGTACTTCGCTGCTGTTTTAGGCGACTTGAATATAGACTACAGTATGCACAGCTGTACGACTGTTGTACATGTACACGCACCACAGAAAATTTCTGTTTTTTTTTGAATTTCAAAAGTTGGAGTTGCACTGCTGTAGATTTGAGTGTGGCTGTTTCCCGCTTATTTTGCAATCTACACTGTGGTTCTTAGTGGAGGTGAAACGCGTTGGAGGAGGATACATAGTATAGTAGGTTAGGAGTGATCCTGATTTACAGCAATGGAGTTTAGTCTTTCTTGTGTGTAACGTATCATCGAGGCAAATGAACAGGCGGCGTTTTTTGTTTGCTTGGTCAACCCGAGACGATTTTATTCAGTGGAAACAACTCGGCTGGGTTGACGTGCAATAGCGACTGCCGGGGTGTAGTTACAACAGCGGTGTTGGTGATGTTTGTACAACTCCGGGCCGGGTGGCGGAGTGAGGTTGGAGAGTCAATCCCGGTCGAGAGAGATGGAACGCCCCAATAAGAGTACATACTTGTGCAAGGCTGCATCTTGTCGCTGACGTAGCGGCCGGGGGTCTTTTTCTTTTTTGCCGCAGTAGACTAAATAGACGGTATGGTATACAATCATGAAAGACTAGTCTTACCATTCAGTACGACTGCTTGTAACCAAGCAAGGTTGGTCGGAGTGTGTTACAAGTTAGCAGGAAGTGTTTGCAGTGCTTTCGCCCAACACCGTTCTGGGGATGATTTTGGCGTGATTCACGACATCAATGTTGATTCGGCAGTATAAATATCTAATACAGTGAATACGGAGTGTATATGTTTGGTTATCTTGCCTCTCTGGGCTGTGTCGTCTTCTTTGATGTCAAGAAAATACGCAAAGAATCACAGAAAAACTGATCGTTCGAGATTTAACCACAGCAGCAGTCGAAAGACCAATCGTCCGAGACATACGAACAGCAGTGGAAGGCGATGTGCTGTCTGTTGTGTCTCGGGCGTAGTACTACTGTACACGACGTACGTACGCGAACAACCACCCGAAATCCCACGCTTGACTAGACTGTGATACTACTCGACGGAGCTCACGATGTTGCCGTCTAGCCCATGCGGAACCATTTCTTGGCCGCGCGGGTACGTACAGCGCGACCCGGTCTTCCCGCATGACAACCCTACCGCCCGCCCCCTCCACCACCATACATTTTCTCGACGTTTTTCCCTTCACATATCATATCTTCACAGCGCAGTTTTTTGTGTGGTCTGCACAAAACACAAGCTCTTCGTTCTTTCTTTGTGATGCGGACGAAGAAAAAAGAAAATCCTGTCCGACGTCTTCAACTCATCATGTTGCATCTCATCTACATATACCTCTCTCTGAACATCCTTGCGTTTTCTTGCCCCCCACTTGTCACCCCCCCGATGTTCGCCATCGGGATTGGGTTTTCGTCGCTTGGCAACGACGTTGTAAAACAAGCCAATTCACTTCGTGAACTCGGCAATCAGGTCACCTTTTTTTTTTACCTCCTTTTTTTTTTGGCGGTAACCATAATGGTGGTCGGGTAGATCATGTTGTGTGGGGGGTCGAAAACCCTCACTCCGCGCAAGGGGGATGATCGCACCACGTTGTGTTAAAATGGTCACGCACCCTCGAGGCAGTTACACAATGCTTATAACTGTCTCTGGAAGTCAAGGCACCAGAAATTAATGAAAGTCATACGCAGCTGTCATCCGTACGCAAGGAAGTAAGCACAAGATGCCGAACACCCTTAGCAGGATGCAGCGCACCCTTCATGCGACTCGCCGAATATCTCACGGCGCTTCGCGCTTGGTGATGTGAGAGCCTGGTCCGGTGAGAACCCGGCGTGCTCCGTCCCGGCTTTGTAGGTATTCGAGGTCAATGGTCTAACGACTACGGCATGCACGACTATGAGTACACCCCCCCACACACACACACACACTTTTGTCACGTGTTTGATGGTCCCCTCCGCTTAACACAGTCCGGCGGCGGCACCGAAGAATAGTTGACCCACCAACCCAAGTTTACCATCGCGTAAAACGCAAGCAAGAACGACTCTGCACTATTAGCCAGCCCCGTATGAAACATCTACATCTTGCTGTTTCCCCGAAGAAGGTTCTTGTTTTTTTCCTCCGGCGCGTCTGCATGTGCCGGGGAGGACGTGTGACAATTAGCATACCCTCCATCTCACTTCCCCCACGCCGGTTACCACAGGTCCCGTTCAGCTACCACATCGGCCTGGGCAGCGTGATCAAGGGATGGGATCAAGGCGTGATGGACATGGGCGTGGGTGAGCGGGCTAGGCTGACCTGCACACCGGACTACGCCTACGGGGAAGGAGGGTGAGAGACGAGACACCAAAGACCGGCTGCCTGTCTACACGTCATGAGACTATAATCTCGTGCCTGATCTCAGGTCTTGCCCGCTGGTTGGTTGTTTACCGTGTGTGTGTGGGGGGGGTTCAACAACAATACTGGTTGCCGGTGGAATTGCTGGGTACAAACTAGAATCCCTGAGTCATCCTGTGTTGCTGTTTACAGTGGGGGGGGCTCCATGACAACGCCGGTTGAATAATACTAGTGCCGGTGAGATTGCGGGGCACAAACTGAAATCGCAAAAGTCATTTCTGTACGTATTTCGAATAATAATAGCACAGGTCGATGCGCCGGGCACATGCCAGCGTTAGTTTGTGAGGGCTGCTCCCCACTACTGTACCACTAAAACCGCACCTTGCTGTTGGGTTGGAACCAGAGCAGCAGTATTGGCTTGTTTGTCTTCCTGCGCTTCGAGTGTCGACGGGGGTTGGTTGGTGTTATCAGTACAGCCCAAGGGGCAATGACCCGCCCCGTGTGCGGAAGACGAGAATTTTACGTTTTTTTGGTCGTTGTTGTGGTCGTTTGTGCGTCGCTTGTGCCGTATGTACAGATGTGTAGAACTGTTGGTCGGGAAAACGGGAAGGACACCTTTCTTTTTCCCTCGCTCAAGGTTTTGCCCTGATGAGAGAGAGAGAGCGAGAGGGAGAGAGCCTGTGTACCTGATGTACAGAGTTGGCTTCCGCACTCGAAAACTTGGCGCCTATGCAAGACCTTCATGCTCATATGAAAACGTAGCATAGATCGTGAGCGCCATTTGTGAGCCCGGTCAAGAACCCCTACAATGGAAAGCCTACACAGCGGCCATTGGTAGGGTAGCCCTAGAAACTAAGAATCTCGCCCCGGTTAGAACCCCTACATTAAAACCTGCATAGCGGCCATTTGTAGCCTAACCCTAGGAACTAAGAACCCAAGCCTCAAGCCAATATTTGAGTGCAGGCGCTAAAATTGCACGGCAGTACGGGCCCGCTATCAAGAAACATGACTTGCGGCGGGAGGTTACTGTTAGTTCTCGCGGCCCTCTTTCGAGTACAGACTACCACGCACGGAGTAGCAGATAGACGCATGTGTAGAATTGCACCGCTGAGCTGAGTCCTTTGTTTTCCGGCAAAATTGTCCCCATTTTGTTTTGGGTCAAATTTGGCTTTGTAGGGGGCCGTTGCATACTGTTGTGGACCGACTTTTGCTGACAACAGCAAAAGTCATTTTTGTTTCCTTGGCAGGGCTGGCGGTTCGAGTCTCACTAGCCCCACGCCTGTTACACACAGTGGAGCATGCTTCTTGTTTTCGTGGTGT
>CACKRE030000393.1:84922-98297 GCA_902602495.3 Ectocarpus sp. CCAP 1310/34 | reverse complement strand
CCGTGATTTCGTGCTCGTAGCTTGCGCGAGCCGAGAGAAATCGGCGGCAATCAAAAAAGCGGAATTTAGGATTTTTATTGGTCGCAGAAACCAATCCTATTCGGATTGGAATAATCCCATGCGGCCCCATGCCACTCTGTCCACGCTGTCCTCGAGTCAAACAACACTCTTAAGCCAGTGAGACCGCTCTCCCGCTTGCTCGACACGTTCGCATGAAACAAGAGTGAAGTTTTGTTGAGGCAAGCGCGGCAAGGCTTCCGACCAGAAGATCATTTTCGAAAGGGAGGCGAAGAGGGCGTCGTGAAGACCGACAACAACTTGTTTCTGAGGACACACCAGCGTTACGCTCAGCGCGTTGACGAAATCCTACAGTGCAAAATTACCACGATGCGATTGAGCCAATTCAGAAGCCACCAACACTCCACATGGGATGCTATTTTCATAATGTTGCCGGTGAGACAGCAGTGAAGAGGACCGCCATTTTCCTCACAAAAACTTTCCGTGTCAGGCGGGCGTAGGCCCCCGTGTAACTACGCAACCAACACCGAGGAGACATGTCTACTTCAGACAGAAAAGGTGCTGGCAAGTGTGAATGAAAACTGTAGCTGCAAGCCCGACGCGGGTGCCGCGGTAACCAAGGAGAGTTTTGACAAAAAAGGATGTCATCAGCAACGAAATTTGTGACCCTTGGTGTTGAGTCATACTGATGGATCACGTTATGGCCTCGTCGCCGACCAACCCCCACTTCCCCAGGTTGGGTACCACGACAGGGCATCGTAAAGCACTCCCCGTGCTTTGTCATATGTAGCAGCTCTGGTGGCGTATTCTGGTATCACGGTAGAAATGTACCATCTATTTTACAAGTACACTATCGTCTTTGAAAAACAAACATGGTGGCCTCAATCGCAGCGAATAACCGCAAGCTTGCCCCACCGTCCCCCTGCCAAAAATGGTAGGGGCAAGGGGCGGGGGCGGGGAAGCGGGGATAGAAACGAACCTTATTCGTCCTCGCAAGGAAACCCTGTATTATTATCCTGCTGCTTCTCAGCAGCCGAAGAGAAACACAACTCTTCCCCTTACGACCCCCCCTCCACCGCGAGCATCGCGAAAAACAGCGCACGATGCCAAGGGAGTCTGGGGACCCTCTTCGTCGACAGCGAGACGTCCTCTGCCTCATCGCAACTCTCCGTCGTCTTCCCTCGCAAACACGAACACTTGCCCTTGCTCGTTGCGGCTCACACGGAGGAGCCCGTCCAAGTACGTCGTGGTCATCGACACCTTGATGAACGCAAAAAAAACGACAGCAGTATCACAAACCACCATGCAAAACGGCGGCGGCACGAAAGGATTGTCACTACCAAGAAACAGCCATCGGGAACTCGATACTCTTTCTGTGTCCAGAATAAGCACCTTGTGCAAAATATGCGACGCGCCGAAACCAAGCATGCCAAAGGGTCTGTACACGCTTCGATCGTACATAATTAATTTTTCGACATGACACATGGAACGGTGCAGACGCGAGATGCAAGAGCGGCCTGGCGGCTAGGTAGGTGCATGTAGGTTCGGGCGCGGGAGCATCCGAGCGGCGGAATTAGCACACTCGGCACGACATAGCATACAGTTTGTCGGCTCACAGGCAATAAGCATCAACGAGCCTTTCATGTCGTGAAACGGATTTGTGTGTGTCGTGAGACGAAGCACGTATCTAGGACCGTTTCGACAAGGAGCTCAAGTCCAAGCAAAAAAGTCGAGGGAGCAAGCGCAGCATGGCCACCACAAAAAAACAACCACACACCACCATCGGTCCGAACACTATCGTATGCTTGTACATACCTCGGTGGAGCCCTCCTTGAGTGGGGTGAGCAAGTTATCCGTCTGGAATTCTATGTCGTCCAGGTTGAACAGCGGCTTCAGCAACCGCCCGAGCGCGCTTTTTCGCACCTGAAACCGCCCACCACGAAAAGAAACAAAGGTTCGAACTGGGTCGATGATCGTCCAAAACGCGAAAATGGCAAGGGCAGCCTTGGGGCGGCAACAACGACAGCAGCTTCAACAACAACGAATCAGCGACAGCGACAGCACTNCTGAAACCGCCCACCACGAAAAGAAACAAAGGTTCGAACTGGGTCGATGATCGTCCAAAACGCGAAAATGGCAAGGGCAGCCTTGGGGCGGCAACAACGACAGCAGCTTCAACAACAACGAATCAGCGACAGCGACAGCACTATCTGCAGCAGCTGTCGTTGTATTGACAGAAGAATATGCCGCGATATAGCGACCTGACCTACAGCGCAGCACCAGCAGCAAACAACTCACTCGACAGGTACAGCGACTGCAACACGAGACCTGGCTCTCAGCCAGCCAACTGACGAACCTGAGTCTTGGCTACCCTGAGCTTCGTCTCCGTGCCCGCAGCGTCCGTGATCTCCGACGTCGTGGTCATCACGCTGCGGAACGATGGGAACGTGTTCGGGCCCTCTTTCCCTCTCTTGTCCGAACCCGCGCTTGCCCCCGCAAAAATCTATGCCGTCATTAACGCAACAAAAACAACACAGACACGCGCGATGTGCTTGTTGTGGTCTTGAAACAAGTGTTATGACCTCCCACACAATGCATACTTACACACCACCCCCGTGATCTAAACAAAAAAGAAAGGCACATCCGTGGTCGTGTCATCTTTTGTTGAGAAGATTAAGATTTTCCCCCATTCGTCGTCGCTGCGTGGATCGACTGCTGCTACACGACGAAACACCCGAACCGGCACCATAACCGACCAGAGTTCCATCAAAGACCTCATGAAGGGATCTCCAGCGCGATCTCTCAAATTCTGGATCGCTCGCGCCACCACCGGGCGATTGACCCCTCCAGGAAGCACCTTTAACTGCAAATGCTACCACCCTGCTCCTGTTTACAGCTGTACAGCTCCGCCTTTTGTCGAGCAGACATGCGAGCACTGATGTCCTCGGCATCCCGGCGCACACACTATTTGAAGGCAACACTATTTGAAGGCAGAGTTGGTTGTTTGCTCACCTCTACCTCCGACTTGATCTCTTTCTCCGTGATGGTCTGGACCGCCTCGCCCACGCTCTTGCCCGGCAGGCTGTCAGTGATGGCGAAGATCGTGGCCGCGACCGTGGAGCCGTCGAAGCCGTCCCCGTCGCCGCCCCCTCCGAAGGGAGGCTTGATCCCCTCAGTCGCTTTCCTGGGATACGGTATGTGCTTTTTCGTTGAGCGATTGGGCAGTTAGTTTCTGAAACTGGTCGGAAACGGTGGTTAACATTGAAATTTTTCCGATTTGGAATGAAAAGGAAAATTATACCCCACATCCCATCTCCCAAGACGCTTTTCATGGTGCAGTTGACTATTTTTCGCTGCCTATGGTGTACCAGGACCAAATTGATTGCGTATCTTGGTTGCTGCATCTCATCACCGGTTGGCCTTATCGGGGATCCCTCTACACGACGTGTTGGGTGTATTTCGCATTTCGGTGTTTGTTGTTTTCTTGTGTTTCGCAATGCATGATATACTGCACGACCCCAAGAAGCGTAGAATACAAGTAGAGCTCCAAAGAAAGTGGATATGACCAAAGTACTCAACAAACAGAGGGATGAGGACTGCGACATCACTCGCGTCGAAAACACCCAAAACGCATCGCACACGGTACGCACAACAGTAAACAGAACACGGGAGCTACCTGAACGCCCAAAAGAAAGGACTTGATCGAGTGGCGTCCTCGCTGGCGTACACTAGAGCCCATCTCCCCAGCAACGCCGTGCTCGTGGCCGTGTCCTCAACTGGCGTCCGCATCTCTAGCTCCCAGATGACGTCCTCCACGCGGCCTCGTTCTGCCGGCGTGGCCAACTGACCCCTGTTTTTACAGAGCATGCGTTCAAGCGCGCGTTTTGGTGAGCTTACCTTTGTGGTGGCGCGCAACGTGGGCGGGGCGGGTGGGTGGTGATGGTGGTGGCGGAGGCTTGGCCACCAAAAACAGGGCGGAAGAGCGCGAAAAGCACAACAAACGCGAACTCGTGTAAACCCCGTTCCGACGGCGACGCCAAGGAGTCTCGACGAGGGTGCCCGCACCCCCGGCTCTCCACGCTCGTCGTCAACCGCCCCTCTCGCTAAGCCGGTGCGTGCACAGCACGCACACCACCGCGGCCTCTACAGCACCACAAGGGCATTGCGAGGCTACGCCTTCGCGATTGGTCAACGCCGGTGGTGCACGACACGTTGTCAAAACGTGCAGGAACACAGCACGCACCAGCAGCAGTAGCCAGCAGGCGATATTTTTAGATGAATACTAATTAACCCAGGCATTTCCGGCACGCACAGCCGCGTACAACTCTACACAGGCTCCTAGCATGAAGTTGTTTTTAAGCCAGGGAGTGTGTAGCCCCGAAGGATCGGGCGGCGGAGGAACACAAACATGGTACACCCCAGAAAAATAAACTAATCAACACCGGGCCGCACACACACATTATTAACCAGGGCCCTTGTTGGGGCCCTCCATACTCTCCCTTCCCCCCCTTTTGCTCCGATACGTTTGCCTATTCCCCCGCAGCACCTCCACTACCTGCCGGTGAGAGCAGCGATGCGCAGGAGGTCGAGCTTGAGCTGGGCGACCTCCGGCGTGTCCTTCTCGGTGAAGGATAATCTTTCTTGTTCGGCCGTTCCGGCTTCGAAGGGAACAGAAAAGGTTCGGCAATAGGTGCAGAGCGGCGGAAGAATCTCAACCATCGGACAGAATCGTAAGATTTGGGCAAACGCCAATTGGCCAAAGACCGAGCAACCGAGGGGGCCAAGCGGGCCACAGCGATGGTAGCGCTGGCATTGGACAGGCAGTGTGTGATCAGGAATGACGCCAACCATCGCGAATGTTCGTGAACTTGTTGTTCATTTAGAAAGTATACATAACCTCACAGAAAGACTACCCGCTCCAGGTATTACCACAGTCGAAAGGGATGTGCTGAAGTCTTTTCAGAGCGTGAGGGAAACCGGCTGTAAAGTGGGGATATTTTGAATTTGTTCGAGCCAACACAAGTGAACTGAAATGTTTGCTGATCTTCCCCCCGACAAAAAAGTGTACAATGCGGGTCAACACGTTTCCCGATTGCCGCCACGCCGCGGTGCTTTGTCGTGAGAAGGTGACGAGAGGTGTTCGGGTTTCATGTTAGACTACATCGTGGGAATAGCTATGGTGTTCCATGGATGACGCGGTAATTGATGTGTCCGTGTCCGCACAAGGCGAATCGTCGGGGTTTGCCGCCCGCCATTTGGGCAGGTCTGCCCCCCTGCGTTGCGTGCCCGCAAAGCAGTACTTGGTGCAAGTCGCGGGCATGGCTAGGGTTTCTACTGAGATCGCGTGGGACTACTTAAGTACGTCCACACATACGAATCGCTGTTCTCGCTGTTCTGTATGCCAGCACACGACGGCCCGGGTGTGTTCTAGATATCTTCCACACCAGTATTAATAGTACAATGGCGGTGCAAAGCGGCATCATGTTTTCCACCTCGCCGAGAACGGCGGTGCGTTCATGTTTCCCACAGCATGACTTCTTGCATTCGTCCAACCCACACACGTTTGGCAAGTTTGCCTACAATCCTGCGGCGGGGGGCGCTTGGTAAGCAGTCATGTGAGCACTAGTATTGTGTGATGAGACACAGAGGGAGTGGAGGGAGGGCGTGTCGGATGCTGCCGTGAGAAGTCTGCAGACGGAGCACTCAGGAGTCTACCGAGTCCAGCTGTCACACATGGAGTTCAAACTGCCGTGGCTTACCCCCCCCAGCGAATCTGTCATCTCCCGTGTCTGAAGGGTAGTCCTCCGCCACTTCTGACATCAATAACGCCCCACATTCCTCCGCCCTTGCCGTTCGGCACCACCCGCTGCTGCTGTGCCTGAAACTCTTCGTTGAAGCGGTTGCTGCTGATGGCGGTGTTCGCTCCCCCGCTCGCAAAGAGCAATTGATGAACGCCTGGCACTCGGAAGGCGCAGCAGCGAGCCACACGAATGCTGCGAGTGCGCTAAAACGGCGAGAGACTCCCATCTTTCCAAACTGTAAAGTGTATTCGCTCTTGCAGAGACCACACAGGCAGGAGACGTGGACTGCTGTATGCTGGCTAGCTGGCCGCCTTGGAGGCAGCGCAGAGTCAAGTGGCAGGGTTATTGAATCTGCGTCGCCCCTTTCGTCCCCGGGGTTTCCAGGTAACTTGTTCTGCCCTTGAAGTTCACGGCTGCCCGAGTCACTTCCGCCGGCTCTGCTCTTGTGTCTCAACACAGCGCGCACGGCGAAGGACGTAGCGAGGGGGCAACGAGATCGCCGCTTGTGCCCACGTCGTGGACATGCATCTCGAGCAAGACACGGGCAATAAACTGGGAATCTTGCTTGGAGTTTTAGATATGGCACCTCACGACATGGCCCCCTCCTGCGGCGGCGGCGGCGGCCAGGGCAGCAGCGGCGGCAGCGGCGGCGGCAGCCCCATGTCTCTGGACCACTCGCTCCGGGGCGTGCCGGATCCCCACCCGACGAAAGCGGCCGTCGGGGATCTGGCGGTGGTTTGTCCCGTCGCCGCCGCAGATGAAAAGGCGAGCGAGACGACGATGACGGCGGGCGAGAGGCGGCGCTCTCGGGCCCTCAAGCTGAGGCAAACGAGATCTCGCAATGCCGTGAGGATCCAGCAGCAGGTGTACACCAGCGCGGAGGACTCGGAAGATGAAGTGAGACCATGTCATCGATAAAAAGAAGAGCCAGGGAGAGATGCACACATTTACGCGGGGCGTGGCGTGGCGTGGCTCGTGCCCGCGGCCTTTGGAGCCTTTTTTTTGGCATTTTTTTTGGGTGACGCAGCAGCACCGGCCATCACGAGCTCGGAGAGCTCTTCCCGTGCAGGCTGTTCCTTGGAGGATTGCTGATCGCAGTGACAACAGGCGTACCTATTCCATACTATTCACATCACATTGCCACGCGCTCGTGCTTGTATAGATAGAAGGAGCACGTCTGCATAAACGAGCTGCTCACGACTGCCTGCCAAATCCGACGCGCGGGTATTCTTTTTTGTTTCCGTCTTTCTTTGTTGGTGGTGTCTCAAGGAGGAGGAAGAGGGGGACGTGAAGCCAGACATTGCCATGCTGCAAGCAGAGGCCCTTCTGGCGCCGGGCGTGGACAAGCAGGCGTGGAAGAAGCAGCAGCGGATGATCCGAAACAGGGAGTCGGCGGCGCTCTCGCGCAAGAGAAAGCGAGATAAGATCGAGTCGTTAGAAGACCAGGTGAGGAATCTTAATCTTTCTTCTGTGGACGATGTACTGGTTCTTGGAGAAGGTAGATCGGAAAATTCAGTCTTTGTGATGCCCCGACCTACAAGGAAGTACGTCACACACAGCAGCAGCGGTTACAGCAGTGGTTTTCCACACGCGCGCTAACACATTCACGAACGCGCAACATTATATGGCTGTACATGGGAAGTGCCAGTCGCCCTCGGCCTATCAAGGTACCAGGTTGCTGGTAGAGTTCTCGGCAGCAAGAGTGCCGTGTACGCCCCTTTACCGTATTTGGAAAGTGCTTCTACTGCGGTATATCCGCCAGCAGGTGTCCCTCCTGGGCACCCTGCTAGTACTTGGACCTTCCTCCGGGGTGACCCTGACTGACATGTCAACTATTGTAGTATGCACGTACACTGAGGGGTATTGGCCGGCGCTGGCACCTGTAGTTGTACATAGAATGACTGCCGTCATCATATATGGAACGGGTACACCTAATTTTTTTTTCGTCTGGATGTGTTTCTTAAATATTGGGATAAAGAAAACACGCCAAATACATAAAAACTTGAGACGCAAAAAAATCTTAAGGGTCTAAGTCCGTTCATAGACGCATCCCGGATCGTCGTGCGCACCTGTCACAAATTCTGGTTTCGGGTTTCGGTTCTATCGCTGAATAATAGAGGTACAATTCACAAGCGCTCTTGGTACTTTTGAACCTTGGAGAGATTAGCAGTAGAAAAACAGCTCCCCCATTGGTTTGCCCTCTGCCCCTTCCTCGTTTTTTATTTTTTTTCTCCCATCATTGGACTCTGTTGTCTGCCCCTCTGGCCCCTATCCTCCACCTGTACCAGCTAGACGACCCAACCGGGGTCACATAGGAGGGGGGGGTTTGGACCTCCTCCTGCGGTTCCTGTCTGAGATATTTTTATCGCGAGAAAGGTACAGCAATCCCTTCCCTCGCGACTTTCGAAGTCGATTATGGTTTACTAACAACGAGCTTTGCAGCGCATCGCTTCCAACGGAGACCAGGATTTATTCAGCGAGAAAAAACTCACTCTGTCGGGACTCGAACCCATGACCTGGCCCTTAGCAGGCTACGCGGCTACCCACTAAACCACCGGGGCGACCGAGTATGCATTCTCCAGTCCCCGACCAACCCACGACACCAACCCCAACAACAGATGCTGAATCAACTCGTGCGCCCCTTCCCTCTCCTTCTCGTTTACTGCTGCCGCGATTACATTATTTTGCGTGCGTTCCTCAACTCGTGCGAAAATCCAGGTTGCCAGGCTCGCAGAAGAAAACCGGGGGCTCAGACACCGTCTCGCCAAGTACGAGGCCTCTCCCCAGCAGGCGAGGTACAAGTACGCCAGGCAGACGTCGACGACACCGCGCTCTGGAGCGCCGAGGGCGACACCGTCGGGTGGAGGGAGGAACGGCAGCAGTGGCAACAACGAGGGTCCGGCGGCGGGACCGGCAGCGGGGAGAAGTCGAGAGTCTGGGGGGGCAGCGGCGGCGGCGTTCGGGGGGCGCGGCAGCAACGGCGGCGTTAGCAGGATCATCGGTGGTGGCGTCAACTGTGGCAAACCAGTGAGCTGCTTAAACTCTCGCGAGTCAGCAGCATTCGCCGATCGCGTTTTGCAGTTCTGAGGTGTCTTATTTTTTTCTGTTCCAACTCCACCCCCCACTAATTTCGATACTGTATACCTGTTAAAGTTCACCCTCTTCTTGTCTTGGCTGCGTCTTGCTGTCTCCCTTGATTGGGAGGGGGTCAGATGCGGTTGGAGGAAGGGGGCAGGAGTTTTGAAAACGGGGGGTGTGAAAGAGAGCTGAAAAATGAGAGGACACCTTTAGCAAGACGCGATCATATAAGGCATCGTTGGCCGATTCCCTTCGTGGACGGTCTTTCGTACGCCAAACAAACTTTTAACGAAGTCTCCCTGCTGTGGAGACAGCAGCTCACGGCCCCACGGCCGCCACAAGCACCACCACCAACGCCACCGGCAATGACGGCGCGGGGCTCCGCCGGAGCCTGCGCAGCACCGCCGGCCGCCGCAGCGCGTCATCTTCATCACCGCGCCCCGTCCGAACCTCGGCGACGACCTCTAGGCCGATCGCCACCACCGCCGCCGCCATCGCGGGGGCGGTGCCTGCCCCCAACCCCGGGGAACCCCTGGCTTCGTCGTCCGCCAATCAGCTGAAGCCCACCAAGAAGGATCATCTCCCCGCCGCCGCTGCACCTGCTTCGCCCCCTGCTGCGTCCCCTTCGCCTGCTGGCTCCGAGCTTCCCCTGAAGCAGCTGCCTAACGTCGTGAAGATGGAGGTGACGTCGGACTGCGATGAGGGGCGAGACGGGGTTGCCGTCCCCACGCCAGCCGCTGCTTTTGTCGGGGACAGCGGGCACTCTTCCTCGTTTTCTCTAGGCGACAGAACATCCTTTGCCGGCGGTGGCCCTCACCAGCAGTACGCCGTCGAGTTCGACATTGACGACGACGCCGCTTGCGACAGCTTTCTCATGGACATCCTCTCCGGCGGCGACGGGCCGCAGGGCGACGGCAACGACGACGACGGGTTCTTGTCGCTCCTCTCGGACGACGACATGATGATCGTTAATCCAGCTTCCGAAGGCCTCAACGTAGGCTTCGTCAAGCGGGAAAACAGTAGTATTAGCAATTGTGTGATGTGAGAGTTTCCTGTTTCAATCGTCTGTGTTGTTTTTGTTTTTCTCGTATGGTACATCGTAGCTTTCCTCATAGAAAGATTTGTCTGGTTTCGGCTTGTTTTTTTTTTCAAGTCATGTTGTGGTTGATCTGTGCGCCTCCGCGTGTCAAGGACGTGTTGACCGTAGAAAGCATGTAAACTAAACAAGTATTTTGTTGAGGAGTTCTTCGAATCGGTTTGTCGCGTTGCCAGGTTGTAGGTTGTCCCAAAATCGCGTGCATGGAGATTTTGCCTTCAGCGGTTGTGGTCCTGTGCGTGTCTAGACGATTCGATGAGTCGTGGTGCATTCGTGCTCGCGTTGTCCTTCACCTCACTGCTATGTTTTTGCACACCGTGAAGACGAGACACCGCGGCTGGGCGGATAGGTACGAGCGATTGTCGCTGTTCCGTAGGAGGTGGTTGCGGTCGCAGAGTCTTGTGGGAGTTGCGGTTTCGAGATGGCATAGGTACATTTGTCGGAAGGGTAACAGCGGTAGCGGTTGTGTAGGCATCGAGCAGGAGAACACTGTGGCGGTTGGTTGTTGAAAGCGACATAGAGTGATAAAACTTGTGACGAATAAGTAATGTTTATTACATGTTGACCGAAGAGGGAAAAATATTGTGTCATTTTTAAGAAGATATAACGGAGCATATATATTGCCTGGTTCACGTCGAGGCCTTGACACCGCGCATGCAAGCAAGCGGCGTGCGCTCTGAGAGCGATTCATCGCGCTTGGATGCCTGAACTTCGCACATTCGGTGACGTTCTTTGTCGTGGATTTAGCCCTGTTGGCGAGGAAGCACTGCGCTTCTCGTGCTTCCACAACCGAACACACTGCCAGGTGCTGCCTAAAGTAGCTGACAGGTAGAGATGCTTCTTCTATCTCGACTTGAGACAATCAAGGTGACCGACGACAAAGTGAACACTTTAGTGTAATTGTTTTTCAGGCGTGACAGCTAAATGTTTTGCAATTCCGACCATTACGCCACCAATTACCTGAGGGGCATGTGATGCAACTGGCGCACGAGACGACGAGCGGGTGTGCTGCAGTATTAAGAATAACTGTCAATGGACGACCGAGATTGATCGACCAGAGGTGAAACCTTGGTCACTATCATGACAACAAGACAAAAAATGTCCTGCAGGAGGTGTTTTGACCGAAAGACCCCATAAATGAACTTTCCAAAACATTTTTCTTTTTCCTTGTGCCTTGTGTTCCGTCGCAATTAGTCGATTCGTCGAAACTAACTTACACGAACAATGCGTGTAAGACTACTCTGATCTGCAGGAACGACTAACAGGTTATAATGTTAAATCTTGATAGTAGATGTCAGTTGACCAGGGGGCACGCCGGCACGACGCTACTCCATGAGCGCACATGTGGATGAATGTACGGGGCCCCTGGCAAGTACTGACTTTTTGTACGCAGGCCCACTGCAATACAAGTCAACCGTCGGCTCTGGCTGTGTTGATGCGGCAGTGGTGCCGCAGCCGTCTGGACTGGGGATATTTGGGAGGCATGGCACGGTTCGCCCACGCGCTTGCTTTGGCGTGCTTTCTTCGTCAGTGTGGGGGTGAGTTCGAATAGTCTCAGGAGAGTACAGGAACAGCAGGTGAACACGCAGCAGCATGCGGAGATAGCACAGCAGCACAAATTGCACCGCCAGTACGCGTCGTGCTCACTCTCTCTCATACGAGCATAGACTGCTGTTCCATGAAGCCTGTAGTAAGGGTCGGCGTATCTCTGCAAAGGCACTGGATGCTATCGCCGCCGTTGCAGTACAACATGTGAGTCAGATCATGACAAGACGCAGTACAGGGATGATCAAACATGACACGACAGGACATCACAGCAGCGTGTGTTAAGCGTTTGGTTGCGCCCCTTCCCGATCTCGTCGACAACATCCGGCTCCCAGTCTCGAGTGTCTGTCTGTCTTACTCAAAGCCTTGATGATCGTTGTTCCTCCGCACGAAAGCAGGAACACATGTACGCAGGAAACGTACAGCAGTACCCAGAGGCAAGAATGTCGTCTACCATGTACGCCGTCGGGGCTTCATCATTTGCGCTTCCCCGTCACACACCCCCAAGCGGGCGGCAAGTAGTCCTCCCCTCATCATGCGTTTCATGTGTCGACCAAACCCCTAATGTATATCGTCCTCTGCGCAGCTTTCAATCCTGTGGGGGCACCCCCAAGCCCTGCCTTCTCCTCTTCTTTCCGACAGCCGTCGAGTTTGGCGACGTGTTGCGGTCGCGTCGCGTCCGCCACATCCCCGAGTCGGTTTGTCCCTTCGGGAAGCCTTGCTTGCCCCACCCCGCCGCAGGCGGCGCGTCTTCACAGCAGTAACAACCCCGGCGATGCGTGTCGACCAGAAGGCCACCGGAATCGACGGCAACGGTGTCAGCGCGATGGCACGGAGTGGCGTTTGCGTCGAAGACCTTGGTCGACATCGTTGTCCGCGGTTAGGGAGGGAACAAGTAGCAGCAGTGGTGCCCCATCATCGGGGCAAGACCAATTAGAAGGAGAGGAGGCTGGGTGGGGGTTACCAGCATCTGGAGAATCGGAACCAGGCGGCTCCCGGGAAACCAAAAACAGGGGAAGGGGAAAAGAGGGTGGCAAGTCGGTGCTCGAGAAGGCGGGGAACGCGTTGAAGGCCGCCTTCAACGCCTTCATGGCGGCGAGCACGCTCGCGTCCCTCGCGCTGGCGGCGGAGGCCGTCTGGCAGCTGCACGGCGCGCCGCTCACGCTGTCGAACGCCGTCCCGACGCTGACAAAGCTTCTCCCCCTCACCGGCATAGGCGTGTTCGGGGCGGCGCAGCTCGTGGGCCTGGTGGCGAGGGTCGTGAGGGTCATCGTGACGCTGCCAGTCATGGTCAGCGGCACGTGGGTTATCCTGCAGAATGCTCCAAAGGTATGCATGTCGGGGGGCTGGTTCTGTTCTTCTTGCAGAGCGCGGGGGCGGTGCTACACTTTGCCCACACACGCTTTTTAATACGCTTTTGCAAAGTGGGCCTGCAGTCGAGAAGCGTCTTTTCGGCGACGCTCCGAGGCTGCCGCCACCAGCGATCATTGCTTTGTGGGTATGGATAGCACGCCCATTTCTTTCGATGCTGCCTTCGATTGCAACTACCATTGAGGGACCCCGTACATCACCCTTCCCCCCAGAAACCAATCGCGTGGTCGAGCATCGCCACACGTTTGGGTATCTGATACCCAACATGTCCCCCACCCATGGCGTATCTGGTTTGGCACAGCAAGCGCGAGCAAGATTACCAGCTTCCGGTTCATTCTTGAACCTTAGCCTGGGCCAGCGAAAACCCGGCATGCCCCTCCTCCGTCCCGGCATGGCAGGGATGCGAGGTCTAATGCTTTACCGACCGTGGCTTGCGTTTACATTAGTACCCCCCCCGCCAGTCTTG
>CACKRE030000393.1:62454-75621 GCA_902602495.3 Ectocarpus sp. CCAP 1310/34 | reverse complement strand
AAGTGGAGATTGTCTGCCAACGTTAAGAAGAGTGCCGTCATGGTGTGCAACGAGAACAAGGAAGAACCAGTAGAACATAGATAGAAGTGGGGGATCGAGGAGATTGCAGGAGTGGACCAGTACACATACCTCGGAGTAGAGATCGCAAAAGACTGCTCGTGGAATGCACACATGTCCAAGGTAGCGGAAAAGGGCAAATCACGAGCAGGGAAGCTGCATCCAATACTCGCAAACCGGCACCTCGATACACGCATCAAATTGACGGTTTTGAAGAGCGTAATCGTACCGCCGCTAGAGTACGCCGGAGAAGTATGGGAAGGAAATAAGAAGGTAGTGAAAGAACTCGAGGCGGCGCAGATGAAAGCAGCGAAAACCATCCTAGGATGCTCCAGGCGCACAAGTAATGCAGCCGTGAGGGCAGAATTGGGGATCCAATCCCTACGGTCGGGAAGAGACGCGAGGAAGCTGACCTGGCAGTATCGCATGTGCGGGATGGGAGAGGAGAGGTTGCCGAGGATTGTATGGGAGGCGAAGTGGGCAAACAAAAAGAGGGGTAGACAACCCACGGAATGGGTCAAGGTTGTAGAGGACGTATGGAAGGGGCTCGACATCGACGAATATGAAACGCTGGAAACGGAGGGTCTACAGGGGGTCAAGGAGAAGGTATCTGTTGCTTGTGCCGAGAGACAAGAACAGAATCTAAGGAAAGAATCCAAGGATAAGGAGGGTCTAGAAGTGTACGGAATGTTGAAGGAAGGAATAGGGTTCAAGGACTACCTACATGGACCAATGGATGCAGGAACAAAGCTTAAGGTCAAATTCAGGACCGGGGACATAGGCCTTCGAGAACGTCGACGAAGACATAGCACGGTAGACGACCGCGACGACGACTTCAAACGTGATTGCGGCTTCGAGTGCGACGACCGTGTTCATGTAGTCGCAGAATGTCCGTTGTACAAGAAGGAGAGGGAAGTGTACGAGACTGAGCTGGGAAAAATAGATGGGACGTACAGAGAGATGTTTGAGGCATAGAATAGAGAGGAAAGGACGGTAGCTGTACTGGGGCAAAGGATGTACGTTGAAAAGGCGGGAAGGGATATTGTTAGGTTAGACAGACTAGGGAAGACATTTTTGAGCCACCTTTGGTAAAGGAGAAAGGAACGATTGGCCATCGGTGATCGGTCCTGTGGGAACAATGGACCGTCCTCTCGAGGACGCGTGGTCAATGGTCTAACCGCTAAGGCATGCAAAACATAAGAGTACGAGTACGCCCCCCCCCGTTCCCCCCCTCCCCACCCGCTCACCCCATGGTTGCTTGCAAGACATGCCAAGTGTTCCTGAACGAGCTGCCCTCGGGGCCTTGGAGGCGCGCCTGCCGACGAAATCGGGGACGGGCACACGGTAGGGGGGGGGGGGNGGGGGGGGGGGGGGGGGGGTCGCTCCCACACCTACTACGACAATTTAGTCCATCCCAATTTCAACCCTTGGACTGCCTATAATAGGGCGTGGCGAGGAAGCACCCCGGGGATATTTGCCGAGCAGGCGATAACTTTGCGCAAAAAAAAAAGTAAGATGATTGCGCGTAACGGCGTAAAATGAACGGTCAACTGAGGGAGTCGCAACGAGGATGAGATGGCCGGGTGTGCGCGCAACAACTGTTCGTGAGTCGGACTTGGTAGTCCGCGCGTGTGGGTTTTTCATGTATCGTATGTAGCTTCGCGTGACTGGTGAAAAAGGGAGGTGTCCAGGCGTTCCAACCGCCACTCAGGATCTCGCGATACACAATGATAGAGAGGTGCGCGCGTCAGTTCCGAAGAAGGGCGAGAAATAGGACAGAGGGTGGCCACCAGGCTGCAAGCGAAGAAAATGAACTGGGTATCTGACGACCGGCACCGACACCCCGCTCGGTTTCAACCGGGGGCGTCGTTGGTACACTATTGCCAAATGTGGGGCTGGGAAATAGGGAGAGAGAGAGAAAGGAAGAGGGGGGGAGAGGCGCCATCGAACAATGCAATGCAACCGCTAAAACAGCTTTCGCTTGAACGTCTCACCTTAGCCGTGTCTAGAGGATGGCAGAGAAGCCTCGCTACCAAGCCAGAGGTTGCGCTCCCAAGACATGTGTCGCGAAGCTACCTCCACCGCGACCGCCGTCAAAATCCGCGCACCACACCATACCGCAGGTTTGCAGGCAGAAAAGGAGTTTTTTGGAACATGATAATTCAACATATAATAGGTCACGGGGACAGGAGCTTCTTCACAAGCGATGTAATGTAGTAGCTTCAAGAACGCGCCATGTCGTACAAATGGTGCCGTTGAGATAGGCAAATCCAGCAGCAGCAAGGGCTGTTGCCGAAAGAGGGCTGGCTGTACGGAACGCAAGCGAAATACCTCAAGCGCACCGTGCACAACCGTGTGTGTGGCGCCGAACACGTTCGCTAATCTGGCACCAACTGCAGGAAGCTTCTGGCCCTCATGGCAGTGCGTCCGAGGTCTTGGGGGCCGCCAGCGCGACCAACGAGGTTCTCGTTTCTCGCAAGCATCGTAAAACTCGGTGCAGTGTAGCCCATGAATGCTCGTCTGAAGGTTTGATCGACGGCGTTGGTTGCCGTACGGGAAAAAAAGATGTCCTCAACACGAGTAAGCAGCGATCGAGCGGCCGAGAACATCGGTAGCTGCCATGGCCCGAGCAAAATTGTACGGCAGTGGCGGAGCACGTGACTAAATACTGATAAAGCAAGGTGGTTGCACAGGGCGGGCTCGCCGAAGTGGCGAAGGCGCGGCGGGATTGGGGGTGGTTGTCCCTCGTGGGTGAAAGACCTCGAGCTATCGATAGCCGTTCACCACAAGAAGTTCAACCACAGCTGCAGGTAGGTAGCTGCAATGCTTCAGTTTACTCATTATGCTGTGGATCTGTAGCGCTGGTGCTGCACCGCTGCCCTGATTCATGCGGATAATTCTTACAAGGGGCGCGGAGGTGCTGCTGCTGCGCAGCAGTTGTCTCTAGAAAGTCTAAGGGATTCAGGAGAGGCAAACAAACGTGCATGCGACTCTACACACAACACAACGTCCCGCATAAGCCCTCAAAACAAGGAGTGTGCGTGGTTGCTGTAGTGGTCAGCCACGGGCACACCAGCAGAAAGACACAGGACACAGCAGTGGAAGCCAAGCTTGTTTGGTTCAGTTCGGTAGTTGGCCGACTGTGCTGTTTGATACCCGTCCCAACTGCACCTCATTGACGACAGCACGGCTGGGTACACACATCACCTCACCTCCTTTCCCTGGAGCATGAGAGTGACTACCTCGGAAGGGAGAGGTCTCCTGCCGTGTGCGTTCAAGAGGGAATGAGGGTGCGATACGCACGTGTGTATGATACTCCATACCTCATCATGGGGAGCACGGTGCGGGACAATTACGTTTTTGCTGTCTGATGATTGGTCCGCCTCTCAGCCTATGGCCTGTGCTGTGTGCTGTGTGCCATTGTTGTGCCTCTTTGGGGGCGTCAAGTCACGTCGTCAGGGGTGTGCGAGTGTCGTGGGGGGCAGTCTCTACCTGTCTGTTGCCTTGCGCTAGAGCGTGCGGTGCGACTGCTGCTGCTGCTGCTACCGTTGCAACAATGCAGGTCCCGGAGGTGCTCTCGCCCGTGCTCGGTGTCGCGACAGCCGCCATGGAGAGCTTCGTCAGCTGGTGCCAGGAGCACGAGTGGATCGCGAGCAAGTCTTTGTTCCTCGTCACCCCGGGAGAGGGCCTCGACGCGAAGGCTCTGGAGCTGGCCGACACCATCCAATTGGACGCAGGGACCATGAAGGTTTGTGTCCGTCCGACTGTCCACTCGGCGTGTGTGATTGGGGTTTTGAATCTTGCTTTCACATTGCGATCATACAACTGCATATGCACTGCATGATGTCCATGATGATTGATGCCGGGGATGTTGTCGAGTGGTGCACGCAAGGGCACGAGGAGGTGTATAATACAGCATTAGCTCGTCGGCGACGCTTCAGCGAAGAGTGGGACTTCTGCCACTGGAGGGTCAGCACTCAACGGTCAGCGGCGCTCGAATGGTGCCCTCCAACCGCCCAGTCTCGTAGATGCGCTTTTCGCCACGGAATCGTGTGCACTCAGATTCATCATCTACGCCACAACAATTTGTAGCAAGTCATTTGCAGCAGAGACCCCCGACCCTCCCGGCTTGTCCCTCTCGCTCTGCAAGATTCCCGGTGCAGAGATTGCGGAGTTGTCGCAACGCTATCGACGGGGTTGGTCCACCCGCCTTTTCATTCGGGCCAAGGGGTACGGCTCGAGAACAGCAAAAGATGAAAGGCACGCAACAACGCGGCTGACACGCCTCATGTATGTGCGGATTTTGAATGTTGGGGGACATGCTCAAATCCAAAGGGTATCTACGTGATGCCTGGGATGGTATTCTGAGCAACCGAGCCCGTTGTCAAGCGGGATATACGCACAAGCACAGCACACACAACTGGCCGTGGTATTTTTCCGATTCATCGCCGATGCACAACACTGCTGACGGTTGTAGTTCTCCTACCGCGCCAGAGTTCGTGTCATGCCTCAGCAATAATAATAGTCCCCCGTACATCACGAAAGGTCGCAGAAAGACGGAAGATAACACCCTCCCCCCACCGGAATACCACTTCCCTGCGACAATATTCTTGCGACTCTACATGAGTTTAAAACGTCAAAGTGAAAGTACTGCTGGATCAAGTACCCCGTGTCCGAATATAACACGCCCCCAGATAAAAAAACGGAACTGACCGGTGACAATGTTATTCAAGCGCAAAGAATATGATCACGGCTGGGGGGGGTGTTATCTTGTGTAGAATATGGTGTAAAATGTGGGTTCTTATCTTTGGCAGCGCCACCTCACCCGCGCATGCCTTGGTGCATACCCCCGCCAACGAATACACAGCGCTGTTTCGTAGCGGGCGGAGCCGACGCAGCTGCCGGCGTCGTCGACACGCGTGCCGCTTTCGGGTTGCGCAGATCGTTAGCACGCCACCCGAAACATGATCTCTGCACCATCTCCTCGGTCCCGTTGTCTTGAGATATGAGGTTCGTCAATGAGAGGCAATTTTTTTTCTGTGTCACATTTCGTCGGGAGTTGAAAAACTACGATCCGGACAATGGCTTGCTCCGATTTCAGTAGCCCAGCAGCAGTGAGCGTGTTCAAGATGGAGCACGAGGTCGAGAAAAGCTCGCGTCTGTGCTCATCAACCACTGTGCACTGGTGATGAGCACACACGCGAGCTTTTCTCGACGTCTCACTCTATCTTGAACACGCTCACTGCTGCTGGGCAACCGAAATTGGAGCAAGCCGTTGTCCGGATCATAATTCTTGAGTTCCGTACGAAATATGGAACATAAAACTTGTCTCTCCTTGCCGAACCTGACCTCTCGAGAACATGTACGTGGCCGCAGAGATCGTGAAGAGATCATGTTCCCGGCCGCGTGACGACGATCTACGCAACCCGAAAGCGGCACACAATGTTCGGACGACGCCGACAGTTACGCCGGCTCCGTCCGCGATGTAACAGCGCTATTGGTTGTGGGAGGTACGCATCGTCGTGTGTATGCGCGGGGGACGGGGGTGGCGGGCAACGCCGGGCTACATGATCAAACTGGTGCTGCTGCTGGCGAAGCTGTTCTTACGCCCTTTTCAGCTCGCTCTCGCTCGCTCTCGCTCTCTCTCGCTCTCTCTCTCTCTCTCTCTCTCTCTTTCGATCAACGTGAGGCCTTGTCTGCGCTTTCTCTGTAGCTCCTTCGCGGTCTGTGCGGCTCTGCTTCCCTCGGCGAGGGGCACTGTATTCCGTAATATCCTCTGTCATAGCCCCCCCAAAATCGCAACGGTACCCCAAAAACCTTTAAGTTGCCACGGTGCGTATTATTTTTTCATTTTTTTTTCATTTTTTCGCCCCCTCTCTCTTTGGACCTAACCCCGGGGAGTTCGTTTTTCGGCATGTTTTTGGGGCGCGCCACGAGGCGTTCGCACTCAGACCCACAGACGGCATTCCGTTGTGGCAGCATTTATCGTGTGTGAGCCGGTTGCCGTAGTTGGTTTGGTGTTGGTGTCAGTGCTGTACAGCGTTGTGTTATTAGGAAAAACAAATGCAAACAGAAAGACTACCCGTTCGAGATATACCCACAGTCGAACGGGATGTAGTTGTGTTATTCAGAAGGTGCATCCCAGCAGGAATGAGACAACGCCCCCCCCCGGGGCTTTTTGCCCCGGGTATATTTTTTTGTTTTAGAAAGATCGCCCCTCTACCTTTGAGATACCCCCGGGGTGTACATACGATTTCACACAAGGCGATCGCCGCGGGAGTCTATGACAGAGGGTACTACGGTAGTCTGGCTTCGAATTCCGCAACCTCGGTAGATTTTCCCACCTCCACATTGCACCAAAAACAAGCACGAGCACCAATCGCCTCGGAAAATGGCGCGATTCGTATTTGCAACTAGGAGAATAGCCCGCGGCTCCAAAACCTATGGCGAGACACGGACAAAACGTGTAGCCCGTGGCTCCACACTCGTGTGGCGACACGGGTAAGGTGTATGTAGCCTGTGGCCCGAAGCTGTGAGGACACGACCCACGTGTAGCTAGCTCCACACGAATATTCAACACCCACAGGGGTCCTTCCTCGATTGATCGCGTTGGGTAGTGGGTGCTTATCGTCGTCAGAGGTCCGAAGAAAAGGCTGCATGAAGACCTTGTCTGTCATGAAGGAGTGAAGGGGGCACGCTGGCCCCACGGACGGGATCGCCGTAGCTACACTCACCAACATGGTTCGCGAAACCCCCTAGTTCTCCGCAGATCCGTATCTAGTGCTGAGCACGTCTGGCAGCGGGCCACAAAGAGAGTATATGCGCATAGCGCAAGGTGTATCCGTTCTGACCCACACCTGAACCTTCTGTTCGGCAACCTTCAAGATCAAATCCCTACCCTCCGCGCCCTCCGCTTTTCCCCACTCGACGTGGACAGTACGTGCTCCTGCTGCTCACGGCCTACCCGCTGGCCGCGGTGTTCGTCCGGCTGCCCAACGCGGCCGCCAAGCATTTGTTCTCCACCTTCCTCGGGGTCTGGATCATGCAGTTCGTGTTCTACGGGCAGTGGATCCACTCGTTCATCTCCTCCGCGGCGACTTACCTCATGGTCCTCACGCTGCCGAACAGGTGCGTGCGAAGTGGGTGTGGGAAGCGGTGGGGCATAAGGATGGTCCTTGTTTTCGCCCCCCATCCTTCGTTCCTCCCGAGTTCCTTGTCTCTCTGTGTGTCTCCGGATGGGTTAACAAAGTTTTGTTTGTTTTTTCCTGTGAGGGTGCTTCTTTCTTTGAATGAAGTTCGCTCTTTGAGTGCTTACATGTCCTATACGACGGAATGCGTGGTCTCTGGCCCAGCTCTGTTGTTCTTGGTTGTTGTTTCTTTTTTTTTTGCCCTTGCTCTTTGCCTCGCGCTTTGTGCCTGAGTTCGCCTGCCGCGGGGGGTCCTATTCAAAGGACGAGAAGCAACAACAACAGTAGTGCTGTGGGCTCCGTCCGTGCACGGGCATGGGTACCATGCTTTTCCTCCTGGGGCGGTTAAGACCCTCGTGCCCAGCAGGTTGACGTTCTCATGTTCGTGGCTTGTCTTGTCGTCGTCATTGTTGTTGTTGCTGCTGCTGCTGCTGCTGATGATGATGATTTGTATGCATATGCCCTCTCGAGACCCACTCCTTCCACAGCAGTTGGTGCCATTTGCGGGATCTCGCAGTGCAGTCACCACACAGCAGTGGCTAGATTCGCAAGCGTCGAGTCTCCCATGTCAACACGTGACACCTTAATCCACCAACTGATCTGACCCCATCCGTCGCCGCCTTCACGAATCATCCCGCATTCACCTTGCAGGCACATGCCCCACGTGGTGTTCGCCTTCGTGCTGGGGTACATCTGCCTGTCGCACATCTACCGCGCTTACGTGGACTACATGGGCTGGAGCCTCGATTTCACGGGCCCTCAGGTAGGAACTGTCGGCGCCGATACCGTAAAAGAGGTGGAGTGATGGCGCCCCCCGATTTTAAAGCTCGATTGGGCTCTCGCGCCCAAAGTGGGCGCGGAAAGAGCCCGGGGACGTTCTGCGGAAAGCCCTCAACGAGATGTTCCCAACACCGCCATTTTTGTGGTGGCACAAGCTTTTGGTTGTGGAACAATCTAGCTTTGAACGTCGATCGGGGGGGGGCATCTCTGCGCCAATTTCGAAACGTTGTTTTTGGGTCGTGGCTATCTCACCCCCCATCCCCACCCACACCCCAACGATATTATCTTCCGCATAACGTCCGACAAGTCTTGCACGATATACGTATATATACACTCTTAGGGGCGAAGTCTCCTTATCGCGAGTGCGTCGCATAGAAAGCTTTCTCGTTTCTTTCACTTGCAAGTTCAAGTCCAAGATACAGTGACGTACGTTGGAAGGATCCCGAGCCGCAACGTGTTTTGGTACATGTTCGTGCCACGCCGTGCTCGTCAACCCGATCGTGCTGATGCGCATTAAAGCCGATGTTAGTGAATAGGGGGACATTGTTGATACATATGTTCCAACGCATGCTACCGACGGGTGTGTTCATGCAGCGGACACTCGTGCGGGTCATGAGTAGAAGAACACTTTTCATTTTTATTTTTCATTGTTGTTAGTGTCGGATCGTGTCGTTACTTCCGTCCGTATGTTGAAGAACAGAGGGAACGTTTTTGTTTATTATTTTTTGTGTTATGTCCGTGCCGTATCGTGTCGCCGTCGCTCTTGTCCAGATGGTGCTGACGATCAAGCTGAGCTCCTTCGCGTACAACGTGTGGGATGGTAGGAAGTGGGCAGAGATCGAAAAGGACACCGGGGATAAGCGAAAGGACAGGTGTTTGCTATTGAACGTTGACGAAGATAATTTTGAAAAAGAAAGAGGGAGAGAGTGCATGAGAAAAACAGAGAGGCAGACAGGGAGGGAGAGATAATAGACAGACAGAACAATACTTGTACAGTTGTGGCTCCGTTATTTGAGGGTGTTGCGACGACCGATTTCGACCCTCTTATATCGGAGCCCCCTCTTATAAGGTACCCTCTCATACCGCAGCCACGACTGTAGTTTCGAGCACCTTCTTGCGGTTCTCCCACAAGCGCGTATGTCAACGTGGTGGCTTTGTTTCGTCTTGTTCTTGGCTAGGAATGTCGATAGTTCACGGTGTAAATCTTGATGGTGTGGTACAGCCTTTGAGTTGTCGCTACCTGATTTCGTTCTGCTGTTCCTTCACTCTCTTTTTTGTCGCCTCCTATGGCGATACGGATAGCGAACGATGTGTGCTGCACTGCTGTACCTCTCAATTTTTCGTTCTGCTTTTGCCTCGCTTTTTTTTGCCTTCGTTTTGTGCCGATTCGGATAGCAAACGAGATGCCGCACACTGCTGTGCCACTCAAATGTTTTGGTTCTGATTTACCTCGCTTTTGGTTCCCCCCTTCGTTTTGTGCCGATTCGGATAGCACACGAGATGCATGCCTCTGCGGTGCCACTCAATGTGTTGGTTCTGCTTTTCCCTCGCTTTTTTTTTTATTCGTTTTGTGCCGATTCGGATAGCAAACGAGATGCTGCATGCTGTTGTGCCATTCAAAGTGTTCGTTCTGCGTTTCCCTCACTTTTTTTTTTCTTCTTCCGTTTTTGTGCGAATTTCGGAACAACCCTTGCTGTATGGTACTCATATCCCGAAACTCCGCGGTACAAACGAACCACCGCTTTGTGCGTGTGTTCCCCCAAGGGTGCTGAAAGCGCGGCGAGATTACGCGATCCGCTCCATGCCCAATCCGCTCGAGTTCTTCGGGTACATCTACTGCTTCTCGTCCATCCTCGCTGGCCCGGCCTTCGAGTACAAGGAGTACGCCAACGCCACCAGCGGCAAGGCTTACGAGAAGGTGGGGGTAGGGGTGTGGGTGGGGGTTGGTTTGGGGGTTTTGAGGAAGAAGAGGAGGCATGCGTTCCGGCGTCCCGGGGCCGTGTAGGCTGTCCCGTGGTTTCTTCGACGGAATGTCTAATCGGTAGATATCGTTGGGGGGTCAAGAAAGAATGACAGATGGGAAGGAGCGAGAGAGCAAAGAGAGAGACAGAGACAGACAGACAGAAAGACAGACAACGGGGGGGAAGGGGGGGGAGGTGTACTCATAGTCGTGCACGCCGTAGTCGTGAGGCCATTGAAAGGCGGGAGCATGCCGTTGTTGAAGGTAACCCTTGCACAGCGTGGTTCTGACCCTGGAAACTGACCGCGGAGCCTGCGGTGCGGGGAGGGCTCACGGACGAGTGCTACGTCATAAGCCAAGACACGAACGTATCACGCAGCTTTGTCAGAAACGTTTTCAGGCACACAACCGGCTGGGGTGTGGTTGGTTTGACGAACTGTAGGTGGTTGATCACGATTTTCACGCACGCGCTCGCGCGCAGCTTGTCTTGCTGCACAAGTAGTAGCTTATCCTTGGTGCTCTCTTTGCTGCTGGCTTTTGCCGTGATCACTTTTGTTCTCTCTCTCTCTCTCTCTCTCTCTCTCTCTCTCTCTCTCTCTNCTGTCTCTGTCTCTGTCTGTCTCTCTCTCTCCCCCCTCTATCTCCCGGCTCTCTCTGTCTGCCCGTCCCGCCTCTGTCTCTGCCTCTCTGTGCCTACCGCTCTGTGTTTGTCTCTCTGTGTCTTGCTTCCTCTTATCTTGACGCTACTGCGTGGTGTGTGGATATGGGGTACCTTAACTCCGTTTCGGCGCCTTGTGGGTGGGTTGAGAACAAACAGGACGGCAAGCCACACCCGATGCCCTCCAACTGGGCGGCCGCTCTGTCCAAGTTTGGGTCGGGCATGCTCTGCCTCACTCTCTTCCAGGTCGGCAACGGCTACTTTCCGCTCACGGTGAGTGCAACAACACTTGGCCGCTGAGGCAAAACCGTGAGATTGCGATTCACCGCACCCGCCTGAGGCAGTACCACGGTCGAAGTGTGGAATATGCGGTAGCCGTAGCGGCTACTTTCCGCTCGCGGGAGGTACAACCAACCAAGCAACATACCGCGGTCGTACGCATGGTAGCGGCTACTCTCCGCTCGCGGTATGCGCAGTAGTTGGAGGCGGAGATGGCACGCCCCCTAGGCAGATTTTCAAGGCTCGGTTGCTCCACAAACCAAGATTGTGCCATCGCCAAAAAACCGTGGTTTCGGAAACATCTCGTCGAGGGCTTTCGTTGGTCGTATTGGGCTCTTTTCGCACCCGCTTGTTTGTGGCACAGTCGAAGTTTGAAAGTCGGCTAGGAGAGGGGGGCGTAGTGGTGGCAGTAGCTTCGGCTTGGTTCTTGCTTCCATCCTGCATGCCCTGCTACTACTGCTGTACAAGATCATAATGGCCACGCTCTTGCTCTCCCGTTTGTACTTTTTTTTGTTGTTGCTATTTTCGTCTGCTGCTGCAGACGCTTGCGAAATGGTAACATGTCCCTATTTGGTGTCCACACGATCTCTGTTTCTCACTCGGAATACTATTTTTTTTCTCGCTCAACAAGACAACAAAGTCGTCTCTTCCACAGAGCCTGCGATAGTTTCGTTTTCTCTTTTAACGTTTGTTTTTTTTTGCAGGGGATGCGATCTTCGGAGGTGGCAGGTATGCCTATCCCCAAGCGGATCATGAACGCGTGGATCACGCTCTTCTTCGTGCGGATGAAGTACTTCTTCGCCTGGAAGGTAATGCTGATGAACACCATTCTTTTTCTTAATTTTTTTAGAAAGATGAACCCCTCCTATGGGGGGCGGTTGGCTTGTGACCACGGAAGGCGTCCGCGTCAGTTGGACCAATACGAACATTAGAAGGTACTGCGTGGAGACCGGAACGGTTTTTAACGTGAAGAAAACAACAACAACAACGCATCTACCATGTCAGGCACACGTGTAGGTAGATGCGTTGTTGTTGTTGTTTTCTTCACATTAAAAACCGTTCCGGTCTCCACGCAGTACCTTCTAATGTTCGTATTGGTCCAACTGACGCGGACGCCTTCCGTGGTCACAAGCCAACTGCCCCCCAAAGGGGGGGGAGTACACCTTTCGAAAAAAGATGACTATCTGACACCGGTCTTCATGAAGACATTTCTACTTTTTGGGGTGGGGGTCACATCTTTATCTTGGCCAAGATTCCATCCACCCGAGGATGATGTTTGACTGTTTACTACCCAAGCAAGCCTTCTTTCAGGGTTGTCCAAGACTTTGAAAGGGCCTAACCTATTTCATTCGTGTCTCTTCTTTTGGGCTTTCGAGGGTAAGCAGCATGGCAGCCGTACCGTACCGTGGTAGCGGGGATCCTGCTTTCGGCTCTCTGCGGTGAGGTGCTTACGCTGTCAGCTCATTTTTTCGCTGATGGTTGATCTTGTTGTACCTGGCCGCCTGCGTGACTGCCTGACTTATGCTGTGTGGCCCCCACCTTCTTGTCGCGACGAAATAAATGCCTGGACTTGGCGTGGTGCACCTTCGTCTTTTTAAGACCGCCGACGGGGCTTCCGTGCTGGGAGGCTTTGGATTCCAGGGCTACGGGCCTGACGGACAAGTCGTCGGCTGGGACGGGGTGAGATGACAGGTTTCCCCCGAAAGGATTATAAACGTGAAGTCATTTTTTGAAGTTTTTGGGACAGGGTGAGGTAGATGAGAAGCTTCACGAAACGATTCTAACATGCATATGAATTAGTATTGAATGTTTGGGACGGGGTAAAATGAGAGCGGTAGCCTTCGCTGGGTTTTCGTTTTCGCAGCACATGTTGGATAAAGCATGCAATCGGGGAAGTTGCGTTAGGGATAGGGTCTGCGTACCCCCTCCCTGTTTTATTTCCTAATAAAAATCATTAATCTCGCGGAGGCAGTCCGATGAGAGGCTTCCGCCGAAACGATTAGTTTTTTTTTTTTTTCAGCTCGGTATCTTCTTGGGCGATATCGTGGGTTTCGTCATCTACTCCCTTTCTGTCCGCCTAGCCTTGGTGATTTTGATGGTGTGCTTTCTTGCGGATGCCGGCTTATTTTTACGACTGCGTTGTCTCCATCTGCTTCCGAAGGACATTACTACTTGCAGAAATGATCAGGGTGTTGGTGGTCCGAGCCGATGACAGTGTACCCACTTCCCGGGCCCTCCCCCGCCCC
>CACKRE030000393.1:30717-51395 GCA_902602495.3 Ectocarpus sp. CCAP 1310/34 | reverse complement strand
TGTTGTTGTTGTTGCTGCTGCTGCTGCTTCGGACCACGTCGAGCGAGCGTGGCTGCGCGGGCGGTGCTCGCAGCACGAGGTTGTTGTTGTTGTTGTTGCTATTGCTGCTGCTGCTGCTGCTGCTGCTGCTGCTGCTTCGGACCACGGCGAGCGAGCGTGGCTGCGCGGACGGTGCTCGCAGCACGAGGGCCTGGTTGTCCGCAGCGTCGTCCTGGGCGTCGTCTTGTTCCTCCCTGCTTCAAATGGGCCAAGAATAAGAGCTTAATTTAGTCCAAGATACCGGCATGATCATGGTGATGGTAGTCTACGAGTAACAGTGCTCGGTCAGGACAAGGGACTGGGGCTTTTCAGACGGCCTCCAGCACCAACGGGGTGAAGCAGAAGCGGACATTGCCGAGAGTGCTGGGGATCATGTACTCGGCACTGCTCCGTCGAACAATCTTGTCCGTGAACAGCCTTGCCAATGTGTATAGTCCAGTTCTGAAGCCACAAATTCTTGGTACGTATACTAAAGCCAAACAAGGGATTCGAGATCGAGAGTGTGTGCCGGTCTTCAACAATTAGCAGTGCACCACCCTCTCCCACAGGTCCATACACATTTCCACCCAATAATAACGGTCAGTGGATACAGATGCCCGAGTTTGATCACTGGTGAAATCCATGCTTATTGTTACTCACATGTCATTTGGTGTCGGGAGGCAGCACTTGCACGCGTCCAACACTGCGGCTACGACGGGGCAGGAAACCACGCCGCCAATAGCTAACAGCACCAAGGCTGCGCTGATTACCACCATGATATTGACGCTGAAAAGGGCGTGTGTGTGCAGCATGGAACAACGGGATAGCGAGAATGGAATCCTGCGATAAGCGAGCGAAAACATGTAGAGCACAGACTTTCGCCGACATCTAGTCTACGGGCTACATAGAGTTCGCACGAATGATGTAGAACAATAGATCCCATGTCAGATGGCACATCCTGCCTCCCACAGCGACATCCATATGCCTGTCTAGTTCGCCGTTCCGGACGTCCACCAAAATGATCAACCACATTAGTCAGTAGCAGCGATCGCGGTGCTCGGATGAACTCGCTCAAGACTACTCTTGTTTGTAGTGTAGACTATGCCAGCCGCAAGAGATGTCCCGAGAAACGGAGCGAACATCTTGAAGCACTTCCTTTTTTACCGTGTCAACCCGGGCCCTCAAACAACAGCTGACACCGCCGTGCCCGTGCCATTCGGAGGGATCAGGGAGACCCCCCTCAGGCCATGTGAGTGCGTGCAGGATACGAGATAGCGGGTTTCGTTGGTAAAGCAGCGGGTTCAAACCGTAGATGTGCCGCCGCCTTCATCCTACATCATAGCTACGGCTCTCGCCCGACTCGTTTACGACGCACGCCTAATGCAGCGCTGCAAGACGACGCGTGGACAAAGCAGAACATGGCCTCCACATTTGTGCTGCTACCTCGACGCCTCAAACCCTCTGAGATCTGCACCTTGATCACGTCTATCATCGGGATCGGATCTCGCCTGCCAACAACAATGCTTGCCGCTCCACATGTAGTCTAGACTACACGTTCATGGCAGGCATGGACATCTCCTGCATCCCTGGTACTCACTTGCCTTTACCCCTACGAAGGGGTTGGTCTCCCCGCGAAAACAGCCTCGCCACCAGTGGAAGTCAGAGATTTCGAGGTTGCCGGATGATGATGCTGTTTTCTGAGCTGAATCGTTCGGTTTGGTTTGTGAAGAGAGAGCCAAGAGCCAAGGGCTTGCAGGTGTGACCGCCTAAAAATAAAAAAATGTAAGATCTCTTGATGTGGCATCTCCGGAGATGCGGCTCTGCCGGTTCGACCAATTTCAAACCAGCCAATCAAATCACCGCTGCATGTTGAGGCGTTGTGATATATCTTGCATCTTGTGCCCTCCACCCTCCACTACCCTCCGTGCCACCGCTGTACGCAATGCGAACCCTAGCTCACGACCATCCTCTCTCCGGCGGGTGTGCGAGCTGTATACCAGAGCTGGTAGAAATCGTTGTCTACAGGCTGTCTGTCGTTATTTTGGTCCAACAATAGAGTTCATGACACAGGCGTTCAGCTTGTAGATTTTGCGAACAACCCTTCTTATGGTGCCTGTTTCTTGTTTTCCCCTCGCCAAACAAAGTGCAGTATCCATGCAGGGGTTATATGCTGGAAGTGAGCTCGCGGAAGGTGCTACGTAGCTCATGTATGAGATGCTAGCGTGAAGCCACATCATTACCGGCTTGTCAGGGTGCCCGAGAAAGTATACAGCTGTAGGTGCCCCGGGGAGGGCCCATCGAAGAATTTTTTCTCCCCCCGCCCATTTTTTACCCTCTCTTTTTTGACCGTAGGCATAGAGTAGTGTAAGGAACACACGTCAACCACGTTGACCTTGCGCAGATAAATACTGGGTGTTCTCTTCGCCTGCCGCCCATATTTTCCGACATGCGTTCATTCCTTCTCTCACAAAACGCCGCTTCGGGGTGCGTTTACGCCCTCTCGAGCTGAAGTCCGACTCATCGTCCTTCTCGTTCTCCTCCTCCTCCTCCTCCTCCTTCCCTTCTCTTCGCCCCCGTCCTGCTCGTCTTCCCCCACGGTGAAGAATAGTCTAGTGGTGCCTGCCGAATGGGAAACGTTTGCTCAGGGGATCTCCAATCACTCATCATGGCATTCGGGTTTGGCACACAGCAACCACAAGGAAGGATGATGATCAGCTTCATGTTCATCCGTGTGAATCGTAGTGTGGAACGGCAAAACCCGGCATATTGATCCGTCCCGGCATTGTAAGGATGCGAGCACAATACGGTCTACTAATGACTGGTACATACGGCATGCGTTTACATGACGAGTGCCCCCTTCTTCCTCACCCACCCCCTCCCCTTGGGTGGACTCCAAGTCTACCTGTATTCTGCGGCGAGGAAGTTTTTGTTCGACTAGTCTTGCGCCGCGACAGCTTGAGCTAGGCCTACGAGGGTGCGCTGATCATTACAATGCTCTCTCTGTAGTCGTCTACACAGTTCAGCGCACAGGTGAGGTTAGTGCGCGTGGCTAGGGGTCTCATAGATGCACGATTACCTCCATAGATACATTAATACGACGGTGCCGCTATTCTATGGAAAAAACTAGTGCGATCTTGCTGGATTGTTTGTATGGTGTTTGGGAGGGGCGGATGGTCACTTCGTACCCTTCTCCTCAATACATTTCTCCAAAAAATGAACGTGGGTACGTGTGGAGAAAACGATCTTTCGGGCACCATTTCTTGGGTAGTTACATTGATGACTACCGCAAATGACCCAAGATAGCACACCCCCTGGACCGATTTTCAGATCTCGATTTCTCAACAAGAGAAAGAGTCACGGCGCCGAAAACGGCGGCCTTGGAACCGTCTCGTCGAGAGCTTTCCAAAAATGTATCGTTTCGTGTATGCATCCTCTTCGTCGTGGAGTGATCGAGCTTTGAAAATTGGTCCAGGGGGTGTGTGATCTTGTCGTGCACGGCAGACTACTATGCCGTTGACGCTGTGTTGCGGAGATGGTGCATCGATCGCTAATTTGACGAGCCGCTCGCAGCGGTTGTGCTTCTTTGTTCTCAGCGCACTACAACTATCACTTTTCTTTTACGGACATGTGAGTGAAGGTTAATGGCGTGTCCGAGGTCAGTTGATCGTGGGAGGGGGAAATCGTGGTTCGAACTTGGAATTTCCGAAGTTATTTCCAGTCTAGGTGCGTGGGTCAACGTACGTACAAGCTGCTGATGTCACGTTGCCATGCACGTGCATGTACGGCTGATTTTTTGCGAATTCAGCAGAGAGCGGGAGGCCATGGACAAGCTGAAGACCAAAATGTTGAACCCGAATGACCCCAATTCAGCCAGTGAGAAGAGGAGTGAAGCAGCTATAACCTGAAGTATATGGACGACACGCTACTGGTACAGCTTCGAACCTATAGGGCCCTGCGAACACGGCGAATTCGTAAGTCGTGCTTGCAAACCAAGCTCCCCGGATTCGCTGCCGCCCTCACATACTTACAAGGCATTTCCCACACTAAGTTCTGGCCTTTGACTTCAACACGACTACCCCGAGCACCCCTCCGCAAGACCTCCCGTGACGAGCAGCCTCGCCGCACTCTATTTCATCATGCCTGCCACGAACACCACAAAACAACTCCTGACACCGAAACATTGGTCCATCAAGCCCTCTACAACCTTGCATGGTAAAATTTGATAGTGGGAAGAGGCACAAGAATGCCATAAACTACATATCTCTTTACATTTGAGAAACACCTGAGGCTAGAACACAGCAGTAAAATCAACCCTAGGCTAGAACACGGTAATATCACCGTTCATCGTAAAACTAATCACGGGGGAACGAAACGCGATTTGGTAGCAGTAGCAGGGTCAACGAGAGACGTCGCGCTGCCTTCTAGACTACACCTCCGAACGTATTTGTATGAAGGAATTGGAGAAAGGGATCATGTTAACACGAGGCACTTGTGGAAAATACGCTGTATCATCGGCATTCACAATACAGTACGAACAATCATGCTCTTCTTGTGACCGAAAGCAATGAGCCAGTCGGACTGACGAGAGGCAGAGCTACACCCGGACAGCGCCGAAACAAGCAGGACATCATGTGGACGCGTTCTAGTCCCGTCGGCTCTTGTGCATTTTGTCGATCAACTGGGCTCGTTGAAGCGTAGCACACGTCGCGCGGCCCTCCATGTAGACGTGGCCGACATCGTCTCCACCTGGGCCACTACACTGCTATGTCTCCCTCTCTCACGCCTTCTGCGCCTCAGACTCGGACCCGTCTCCTTCCTCGTCGTCGTTGGTCCCTTCTTGAGCTTCGACCATCTCGATCATGTCTCCCGTCACCTTCTCGAAGGAGGCCATGTCTCCGCGGTCGTCCAGGTCGGTGGCCAAGAATGCGGAGAGGTAGCAGGACACCTGTGTGAAGCGGGGTGTGGCCATGCCCAAGAGGACGAAAAACAGCGAATGACAGTATCTATACAATGCACCTCCGACACGTTTTAAGCACAACGCGGATTGAGCATGGTTTTGAATACGGAGTATATTCAAGGCTGGATCGGACCAAACGTAGAAAAACATATTTCAGCATCTGGTGGGTATAGCTTCGACCTATTTGATCCATTGGAATGGGTCGACATGTAGCAAGGAAGGTCTGGCTTTGAAGGCTATTGTACGTGTCAAACCAGCTTGAAAAAGCACAAAACCAACAACAGGGAGCAACCAGCAATAAGACAGCGATAGCAGCAACAACAGTGGATACAACGCGGAACTTCCACGAAAAATGCGTTGGACACATCGAATAGACTTATGTATCTTGAAAGAGACCGCGCATCTCCCGCTCCCCTCCCAAAGAATAATGCGTTGGACACATCGAATAGACTTATGTATCTTGAAAGAGACCGCGCATCTCCCGCTCCCCTC
Source organism: Ectocarpus sp. CCAP 1310/34 (assembly GCA_902602495.3). NCBI lineage: Eukaryota > Phaeophyceae > Ectocarpales > Ectocarpaceae > Ectocarpus > Ectocarpus sp. CCAP 1310/34. The sequence continues at coordinate 45,928 of CACKRE030000393.1, read as the reverse complement.
CCAAAGAAGACGCGACAAAGCCCGAACTCACGCTCTCGCACCATTTTAGTTGAGTAGCGCCGTCCAACCGTGAGAGCAGGAGTACATGGTAGGTATGTGGCGTTGCGCCGGAGGTCGGTCGTGGTCGCTGAATCAACTCACCATGCCCCTCACGCGAGCCGAGCCCAGGTCCGGGTGCAGATTGTCGACCGTCAAGAGCGCCTCGAAGGCTCTTGTCGACATCGTCCTCTCCATCACTTTTCGCTAAGCAAGGAAGGAGCACCGGTAGGAGTCGTGCGTACGTGGTACGCGTTTGGAAGGAATGGATGGATGCGAAACGTCCATTGAATACTACTGAACAAGTCATGACAATGATACGGTGTGTGCTTTTTCTTGGTGGAGTCACGCGATGGTGTATATTCGTGGTACGATAGCCCGACCCTTGACCTACAGCAGCAGCCGGTAGCTCGTGTCGAATCAGAACGTGAAAGACAAGTCGAACAAGCACCTGCTCGAAAGCTCATCATTTGATTGAGGCGAGATCTCAATCCTCCCTAAATCTCTATCGTTGACATTGAAGCATTTTTGGACGAGTTCGAATCTGTCGTTCGTTGTAGCCTGCCTGCGGCTAATCGTCAAAGGGTTTTTGTTGTTCAAGAAGGAAGGGCGCTGCTACACAGCGGAACCAAATGACTCGGAGAGGAGTCAAGGGTTTGCAGAGAAGCAGCCTTCGATAGGTCCACCGGGAAGCAATCATTATATCAGGGGCTACCAAGAACTCTTCCTATTATGTACTCCGCGCTTTTCGGGTGTGGTTTTCGTTTCGTCCCCCCTCATCTAGAGGATCAAACTGTCAAAACACACTGCTATATTAGCAGTCTACATTAGCCGGAAACACAGGGAAAGCTTACCCGGAGAGTGAAAACCTACCAATGGAAGGCCTACGCATTTCCTACCTACGGGCGTACAGCCAGACCACAAGAAGTATCTCTCCCCCTGCGGGGGTAGCCTTGGCTGTGGCTGCATGAAACGACACGAAAAGTTCTTGATCGGCTCAAGAAAACGACACAACGAGTGAGCGTGGATAGATGGCCTCCACACAAAACAGACTATGCGCACGCACCTCGAAGAGATCTCTCTCTGCCATGGCGAACGGACCGGTCCCCTTCGCCTCCAGCGCCTTCTTGGCCTTCGCCTCCGCAGCAGTGAAAAGGTACTTTTCCATCCAACGACAAAGCGGCCACAGGAGCAGAGGCATCATAACGGACGAAAAATCGTCAGTCAGGCGCTACGGGAAACGATGGCAGCCAATACTACCGTGACAGGTTCTCTGTGCCCCCTTCCCATCGATAGGCTGGTAGAGCTCAAACAACCGCGTGGTTGGTAGGATTGCATGCGTTTGCGTACATGCGCAATCATTTCGAAGCCATGTCCCATCCAGACATTGGATTCGATACATACCCAGCACGTTGTTGACTAGACGATTGCATGATCCCGTGGTGTTACCCACTTCTTCTCTCAGCGAGACAGGTGTGCTCTTTGCTCTTGTTCTTGCCGTTGTTGCCACCTTTCTGCGGGAGGGAGGGTGCACACAACAGCTTCTCGGAAAGCGGAGATCCGAATAGACCCACGATATATTTACTGGTGAGACAATAGCCCTAAGCGCGACCTCGCCTTAAGTCTCACCGGCGAGATGAACATGTTCGCCTGCACCTTTTCGGGGGTCACGCAGACGGTGAAGGCCATCACACCCATCGCGAACGCGTCCTGGCTCTCGGATGTTCGTACCGATGCCTGCATCACCTCCAGCGGCATGCTCCCGAGAGTTCCCATCATCTTCGGCCGCATCTCTCCCAGCGCTGGATCATCAATGGTTGGAATAGGAGAGGGGACACAGGGACGGGGTTACTCTGGTCTCGCCTCGTTGTAGGTTGTAGTGACGAGTGTCATTGTGCTCATTGTCGTCCTCTCCATGTGGGACTTTTCACCAAGAAGTTCTGTCCGGAGCACGGTCGCATGGTTATGCACTCCCGCCCCATGCACAACCGGTAAATCCCGAGATGGAAATACGCACGTTTCTCATGCTGCCACGCGACATCGGTGCGGTGCACCTCGTCACCACTCGTCCACCGTATCAGATGGTGTTGCACCCCGAACCCCCCCGAAACCGTGGTGTACGGGTGTGTGTTTTCTCTGTTTCACCTCGGGCAAGACCGAAGTCGGAGATCTTGGGCACGCATTCCCCGTCCCCGTCGTCGACCAGCAGAATGTTCGGCGACGTGAGGTCCCCGTGGCCGATGCCTGCCTGGTGCATGTGTCGCACGCCGGAGGTGACCTGCTGCAGGCAGCTGTCGAGGTAGGTGCAGGCGGGAAGGCGTGTGTCGCATCAATCAGTCAGCGCGGAGAGGACGTGACATGAATCATGTCGTTCAATGCGATGATATAAATTTGTCGTGACAATTGACGACACTACATGTAGCAGGTGGAACTATCTGAGAGAGTTGAACAGATGAGCGGATAATGTTCTTGAATTATTGTGTTCAGTAAATCCACACCACGCAAAGGATGCGAGGCAGGCAACAGTGACCTGTCTGAGCAATGAAAGATGTCTGCCACGCTGCAATACGCCCCAAAACGCATCCTCCGTACCTTGTCTCATCGAATTTGGAACGTCATTCTTCCCATTCTTGGAAGAAGCTTCGATGGATCAATCGATCGACTCGTTTTGGTTCTACGTACGTACGTCAATTTACCGCACCACCTTGCAAGTACGTCTCGACCATGCGAGGAGTTCAAAGTACACCACTATTTTGGTCGAAAGTACCCCCGAGGATATATATCCACAGACCCAACAATTTGGGAGTATCTCTCTCCATTGAACAGTTACCCGTCTGGTGCACCGTTTGCGGGCATGATTCCCAGTCCCCGCCTCGTGCTTCTCTGGTACATGGACATTCGGCTGTCACTTAATTCTTATTCGGCGTGGTTCAGGTGGACGGGGCGCAGTTCACATCAACACTTTCCAACAATACAAGATCCCCAATGCAGCGACGCAGCGGCATTGGAACATACCCACACACCTGAGCTTCTGCGTCATGCTCCAGTCACCGTCATTGAGCACTTGGCCGAAGTCGCCGTGTGCCCTCGGCAGAAGGATGGGCATGCCCACGGCCGCTTCGCGGTCGTCGATCGCAATGGCCCCGATGACGTTCGGGTGGGGGCTCTCGGCGAGCCTAGGAGGGACAACACAACAGCGGGCCGCACACACGCGCGAGGGTGAGGAGTGCGAGGTGCTTGCACAGCAGTAAAGATATTTCATCACTTTCTGACGTTGGAGGAACCTGCGATCGATCGATCGATTGGTGTTTGTTCTAAACGTGATTCTGCGTACTCCGTCTAGTACTGTCGGAGAGGGTCGGTGTACACGCGAGGAATGCGAAGTTTGCGGTTTTGTCGAAACCACCCCCGCTGGATGTCCCGGCCGGCCCGGCGATTTCCCTTCTAGAGCTAACCGTTTCGATGAAGGTTCGCAGCCAGACAAGATTCCCGGTCCCCTGCGCGTGTACCTATGGTAGGAATGCGGCCGATGCATGTTTCCTATTTTGGGTCGGGTGGAGGGGGCAGGGGGGGGGGGGGCTACTCTTATCTTTTGAATGCCTTAGCGGTTAGAACATTGACCACGCGTCCTCGAGAGGACGGAGCATTGTTCCCACAGGACCGAGCACCGATGGCCAATCGTTCCTTTCTCCTTTACCAAAGGCGGCTCAAAAATGTCTTCCCTAGTCTGTCTATCCTAACGGAATCCCTTCCCGCCTTTTCAACCCACCTCCTATGCCCCAGTACAGCTACCGTCCTTTCCTCTCTATTCCATGCCTCAAACATCTCAGTGTACGTCCCATGNGGAGCATTGTTCCCACAGGACCGAGCACCGATGGCCAATCGTTCCTTTCTCCTTTACCAAAGGCGGCTCAAAAATGTCTTCCCTAGTCTGTCTATCCTAACGATATCCCTTCCCGCCTTTTCAACCCACCTCCTATGCCCCACTACAGCTACCGNATTCTGTTCTTCTCTCTCGGCACAAGCAACAGATATCTTCTCCTTGAACCCCTTTAGACCCTCCGTTCCCAGCGTTTCATCTTCGTCGATGTCGAGCCCCTTCCATACGTCCTCTACAACCTTGACCCATTCCGTGGGTTGTCTACCCCTTTTTTTGTTTGCCCAGTTCGCCTCCCATGCAATTCTCGGCAACCTCTCCTCTCCAATCCCGCACATGCCATCCCGCACATGCGATACTGCCATGTCAGCTTCCTCGCGTCTCTTCCCGACCGTAGTGATTGGATCCCCAATGCTGCCCTGACGGCTACATTATTTGTGCGCTTGGAGCATCCTAGGATGATTTTCGCTGCTTTCGTCTGCGCCGCCTCGAGTTCTTTCACTACCTTCTTTTTCCTTCTCATACTTCTCCGGCGTACTCTAGCGGCGGTACGATTACGCTCTTCAAAACCGTCAATTTGATGCATGTATCGAGGTGCCGGTTTGTGAGCATTGGGTGCAGCTTCCCTGCTCGTGCTTTGCCCTTCTCCGCTACCTTGGACATGTGTGGATTCCACGAGCAGTCCTTTGCGATCTCTACTCCGAGGTATGTGTACTGGTCCACTACTGCAATCTCCTCGATCCCCCACTTCCATCCATGTTCTACTGGTTCCTCCTCCTTCTCGTTGCATACCATGACGGCGCTCTTCTTAACGTTGGCAGATAATCTCCGCTTATCAGTGAACTTCTTCGCCGCGTCAACTTGCAGTTGCAGTCCCTCAGGGGTGTCCGACATACCGACAAAATCATCCGCAGACAGCATTCCTGACACCGAAGTTTCCGTGCCCCCTACTCTTACTCCCTTCCGGACTGCCTCTGGGTGGAGGGGGCAGGTGGGGGGGTATTTCACATCGACACGCCTCCGACCGAGCAAGATCCGCAACGCTCGCCGGTATTGGCACACACACACGCACACATACGTCAGCTTCTGTGGCATACTCCGGTCCCCATCATTGAGCCCTTGCTCGGAGTTGCCGTTCGCACTGGGTAAAAGGATCGGCATGCCCACAGCCGCTGCCTGGTCGTCGATCGCGACGGCCCCGATGATGTTCGGGTGGGGGTTGTTCGCGAGGCAGGGGCGAAGGGGTGCGTTTACATTAGTACACCGCCCCCCCCTCCCCAGCCTGGCCAACAGCCTCCACCCGAACGTCATCGGGGCCATTGCGATCGACGACCGCGAAGCAGCGGTGGGCATGCCGATCCATCAGCCGAGGGCACACGGCGACTTCGGCCAAGTGCTCAATGACGGTGACTGGAGCATGACGCAGAAGCTCACCTATGTGTGCGTGAGTATGTTCCAATGCCGCTGCGTCGCTGCATTGGGGATCTTCTTTGGTTGGAAGGCGTCGATGTGAACTGCTTGCGCTCCAACTGAACCACCCGAATAAGAAATATCTGACAGCCGCATGTCTATCAGAGGTACACGCAGAGGGGACTGGGAATCATGTACGCGAATTTCGAGGCGGGGGAGGGGCAACATGACATACCAACAAGTAACATGCACGAACATCGAGACCGTCATTTGCAGCAAGTCGTTGCGTGACCTACAGTACGCGCCATCCACCGAAGAAATGGCCAGCTTAGAAAGAGGGCCTGAGGCAATCGAAAGTGCCAGGTATTACAGGTTGACTACAAGTGCAGGCACCCAGTCAAGACGCATACACCGTAGCAAATCTACAACAACAATGATGGGATACCCCATAGAGAAGACAAGAATGACGCCTCAGGCAAGAATAGTGTTTCTTCCAGTGCGGGCGCGTTCTCTATCCTGACTTGATACTGCCGGGGATGATCTCACCGGGCCATGACGATCATCTCGACCCGAGCGCAGTACCTCGCGTTGTTGTCCGCACCCTGGAAAGCAGGTCGGTGTTCGGGAAAATCACACGCGCACAAATGGTCAATCTGGGTCCTTCGGCTTGGAAGTGCAAGGTTTGATGCAGCAACGGTGCATCTATTGATCCGTCCTGGTCGTACACGGCAACAGTCGCTTGTTTCCCCTTCCCCGGAATTCAATGAACACGGCCGCTGCAGTATGGGAACAACAGTATTGTTGTGACTTCCAGAATATCTGCTGCGACCACCGCAATATTTTCTGAATCATACACAAACCTGCTCGCAAAGAAGTGGTGTATCAAGAGCCAGCTTCCCCCGCCCTGTACCAACCTTCCCGCACGCGCCGCGGGGCCTCTCACCTCCTTAAGCTTCTTCACCGCGAACTCTCCCGGCAGAAAGCTGTGGGTGGCACCCTTGACGATGCCGAACGATCCCTCCCCAATCACACCGCTCTCATACAGTGACGAGCTCGCCCCGATGCCGCCCCCGCCGCCGCCGAGAGCGACGCGGGCCGCCTGCACCAGCGCGCAGCCTTCTCCCACCGTCGCCGCCTGGCGTTGGCGCATGTTGCCGATGAACGCGGCCCTGATTTGACCGCGCTCGGACCCCTTGACGATGGAGCGGATATCCCCGGACAAGACGTCTATCCTTGTCCGCTTCGTGTCGTCGCAGTCGTCGCTTCCTTTCCCCACCGGCGCAGCCGCGGTGGCCGTGTCCGCTCTCTGGCCGGCGTCGACCGAGGCAACGAGCTTGGTCTGGTTGATGGAGGTATCGACCCCAGATCCCCGGACCGGCTGGATGTTTCTCTGCTCGATGGGCGGGGCACAGTTCCGTTGTTGAGGGTACGGCGTGTTGGCGGTGGAGAAGGCATGCTTTTGGGTGGTAGGGCCGTGGAGCGTGGGTCAATGGACACAAATCGCATCGGGCGTTCGTCACGAGCTGGCCGTTGGGCGTTTGGCCAAAAAGAATCGCTGTGTATCGCAGGGGTATTGGTACGCTTACCAATCGCGTGTAACATCCGGTAGGTAGTGCGTAGCAGGCGCCACTCGCGTATATCTAGCATCCTACACTCGCAGCACAAACAAAGGCCCGGTTTCTACTTGCCACGGTAGGGATGCTCGTTTTCACAGACTCCGAGAACGAAAGGCTCTCAACCACGCTACTCACGTCACTCGCTGGCAGGACGGAACGGCTAACCTCATCAACCTCCCGCGAGAGATCCACGCCGTCGTCGTCGCGGCCGTAGCTCGTTCCGAAGAAGGAGACGGTGTTCGAGCTCCAGACCTCGGAGATGGCGGCAGCAGGAGACGGCACGGGAGATGCCGGGGTGAGCGGGGGCGTGCCCGAAACGCCCAGGGTGCCTGCGTACCCTGACCCCTGCTTGGGAGCTTTGACACCCTGATGCATTGACAGAGAATGAAAGGCAAGGGAAGAGGGCAGAGAACGGACAACGAGGGAGGGGGCGAAGAGCTAGGAAACCGAAAACCATGGCAACCACGAGCTACAACGCCGGCAGAGCCTAGAGGCTAGTCGGGGTGATGTAATGTTTGGAAAACAAGAGCTTCAGGCGTTCCAGTATCGTAGGAGCTGTTCAAGAAACGTACCTTCGCCGCGGCGGCAGAGCTGAAATCCCTGCCCACCCTCGAGACGGCCGGCCGAGCAGCAGCGGACGGAGAAGAAGCATCCACCGCTGCCGCGCGCACGGCTGTACCCAAGCATTGTGGAGATGGGGAGCGGGAGAGTGTTCGCGGCGACCGGCGCGGGGACGACGGGCGCCCGCCGCGCGCCCGGGGAGAGGTGGACCTTCCGCGGGAAGGGGCGGCCGTCGACTTTGCCCCCGGAGACGGCATCCGCAGCGGGGTCACATCGGTGGTGGTGATGTCCGTCGCCTTGCACGCGGCGGCGGCAGGCCTAGTGGGCGTCGACGAGGTCGGGCTCAACACGGACGCCGGCACCGTCGCCGTCAGCGTCTCCGTCGCCGCGGCAGTCATGATGGCCGGCCTTGCGCCACCGAGAGGACCGCTGTTGAGCTTGGCTAAAGTCGTGACAGCGGAGGGCAGGAGGTGCGACTTGACGACACCTGCGGCGGCGCTAGCGACGGCACCCAGAACCGACGTGGTGTGGACAGTCAGTTCCCTGGCACCGCTGCTGGCGCCGCTGCGGGTGTTGCTGTAGGAGGCCCCGGCGGGCGCCGCTTGGTCTTTCCCCATGACGATGCGCTTGAGCATCCTTCGCCTCGCAGCAAGCTGCTGCGGGGGGCGCCGGATCGTTGCCCAGTTGTAGAGCGGTATCGCCCGCCCCAACGAATCGATGCGAGCGATCTGCCTGCCTGTCTGAAGTTGGACTAGGACGAGCGTGCCTCCGGTGTTGTTGTTGTTGTTGTTGCTGCTGCTGCTGCTTCGGACCACGTCGAGCGAGCGTGGCTGCGCGGGCGGTGCTCGCAGCACGAGGTTGTTGTTGTTGTTGTTGCTATTGCTGCTGCTGCTGCTGCTGCTGCTGCTGCTGCTGCTGCTTCGGACCACGGCGAGCGAGCGTGGCTGCGCGGACGGTGCTCGCAGCACGAGGGCCTGGTTGTCCGCAGCGTCGTCCTGGGCGTCGTCTTGTTCCTCCCTGCTTCAAATGGGCCAAGAACAAGAACTTAATTTAGTCCAAGATACCGGCATGATCATGGCGATGGTAGTCTACGTGCAACAGTGCTCGGTCAGGACAAGGGACTGGGGCTTTTCAGACGGCCTCCAGCACCAACGGGGTGAAGCAGAAGCGGACATTGCCGAGAGTGCTGGGGATCATGTACTCGGCACTGCTCCGTCGAACAATCTTGTCCGTGAACAGCCTTGCCAATGTGTATAGTCCAGTACACTGTAGATACAGTTTCGAAGGTGCACTGGAGCCAAACAAGGGATTCGAGATCGAGAGTGTGTGCCGTTCTTCAACAATTAGCAGTGCACCACCCTCTCCCACAGGTCCATACACATTTCCACCCAATAATAACGGTCAGTGGATACAGATGCCCGAGTTTGATCACTGGTGAAATCCATGCATATTTTTTCTCACATATCATTTGGTGTCGGGAGGCAGCACTTGCACGCGTCCAACACTGCGGCTACGACGGGGCAGGAAACCCCGCTGCCGATGGCTAACAGCACCAAGGCTGCGCTGATTACCACCATGATATTGAAGCTGAAAAGGACATGTGTGCAGCATGGAACAACGGGATCGCGAGAACCGAGTCCTGCGATAAGCGATAGACTCAGCGGCAACATGTAGAGCACCGACTTTCGCCTGTATCTACGGTAGTAGTCCAGGCTACATAGAGTTCGCACGAATATTAGTCTAATGTAGAACAAAAGGTCCCATGTCAGATGGCACATCCTGCCTCCCAAGGCGACATCCATATGCCTGTCTAGTTCGCCTATCCGGACGTCCACCAACATGATCAACCACATTAGTCAGCAGCAACGATCGCGGTGCTCGGATGAACTCGAGGGGTATCCTAGGGAGACAGGCTCAAGACTATCGTAGTGTATGCCAGCCGGAAGAAATGCCTCGAGAAACGAAGCGAAAATATTGTAGCACTTCCTTCTTTACCGTGTCAACCCGGGCCCTCAAACAACAGCTGACACCGCCGTGCCCGTGCCATTCGGAGGGATCAGGGAGACCCCCCTCGGGCTTTGCGAGTGCGTGCATAATACGAGAGAGCGGGTTTTGCTGTCTTGGATGCCCAACCGAGTGTAAAGCTACCAGCGGGTGCCATACATGTATGTGTCGCCGCGTGTGGATCCTACTGCTGTAGACTACACATCGTCAGCTACAGCTCTCCCCCGACTCGTTTACGACGTGCGCCTGATACAGCGCTACAAGACGACGCGAAGACAAAGCAGAATATAGCCTCCACAGATCTGCTGCTAGCTCGAAGCTTCAGTTCCTCTGAGATCTGCACCTTGATCACGCCGAGTCATCGGGAGCGGATCCCGCCTGCCATTAACATTCTTGCCGCTCTGAAATGTACACACGTGCATGGCAAGCACGGGCTAGTCTCGCATTCCTGGTACACTTGCCTTACGCCCCAGGGGGTTGATCTCCCACGTGAGAACAGTCTCTTCACCAGTGAAGGCCAGAAATTTCGGGCTTGCCGGGTGATGGTGTTGTTTTGTGAGCTGAATCGTTTGTTTGTGAAGAGCGAGCCAACAGCCAAGGGCGGGCGGGAATGTGTGACTGGAAAAATTAACAAAAACTGGATGCGGCATCTCCGGAGATGCGGCGCTGCCGGTTCGGCAAATTTCAAACCAGCCAATCAAATCACCGCTGCATTCTTGTTTCTTGCATCGTGTGCCTCAGGATGTGTCTTATCGACAGAATCAAGATCAGAAATCGAAATCAAAAATCAGTTTAAGTCCTGAAGAGTCGCCCAAATTCGCCCGCGGTGTCTTATCGAGAAACCACCAAAATCAAAATCGAAATTGAGAAACACGGTGAAGCGCCCACTTCAAGCGGCGAACAGCCCGCCAGTTCCGTGACACGACGTCCGCAGCGTCGCGCCGCATCCCAAAAGAATGGCTCGCGCTCCTACGCTTGTTGCGGCGGCGGCGGCGGCAGGTACTGGGACGATGGCGGTGGCGGTGGCGATGCAGGCCAGACACCACGGGCCATCGGCGCCGCGTGAAACCCAACTATATTGTTGGGCAGTTGCGCTGGGGTGTTCGGCCCCAAGTTGTACCGCCCGTCACCGTTTGCCCCAGGCTGTGACATCGTCTCCTCTGCTTACTGCCGCTCGCGCGTGAGTGGTGGGTGTCCTCCACATGCCAAGATGCCAAGGCGTGGTCCTCGATGTGTCAAATCGGCACAAAAACCCGGCCCCTACACACCCAATAGCCCGCCACGTGCGCTGTTCGCAAAAGTCGACATCGATTTTAATGTTTTTGCATTTATTTGAGTTCGAGTTTAAGCATAGGAAGATTCCGTGCGGTCTCCATCCAAATGCTTCCGACGGACAGGTTAAAAGTTATTCCATCCAATCACAGCAGATATTCGTTGGCTCTTCCAGGACTTAAACTGATTTTTGATTTCGATTTCTGATCTTGATTCTGTCGATAAGACACATCCTCAACGGACTCAACGCCTCCACCCTCGATTACACTCCAGGCTGCCGGCATGTGCACTGCCAAACCTAGCTCACGATCACTTATTCGCTGGCGGGTGTGCGAGGTTTAAGCCAGAGCGTACATATAGCCGACAAACTCGGTCGTTGGTGATGGCAACCGCTTGGTTGTCCTCGCATTTTGGCAGACGTCCATGAGAATAACATCGCCGAATGTTGCTGTAGTTGCAAGCGTCAGCGAATAACTTCCGAGGTTCAGCTTGCTACTTTTGCGAACAGTGGCTTTCTGCCAAAACGAAGTCTGGCCATGCAGGGTTTTTCTGTTGTTGGGAAACATTAGACTAGTCTATTGCAAATGCTGTTGTAGCGCTGACCGAGATTTTAGTAACAAAGCGACCGGCGCAATGTTGCTCGACCTCAAGCACAAGGATGGATGGATGTAATCGGTCTCCTTGCAATCGACAGGCGAGTGAAGTATGATGGAACATAATTGGAGCCCAAACTTGGAACGTTTCAACCTGAGGTGCGTGGTGGGTGAAAGCACGGACAAGATGCTGCTGGCTGTGTGCGGATCCTGCACGAGCATGAGACCATGGACAAGCTCAAGGCCTGACAAATTAAGACCCACATCTCAGCAAATTCGAAGAAGCGGTGAAACCGCTACTGCAGACTGGCTCGAAAGACACATGCACATGCTGCGAATTGGTGTTGGGAGAGAAAAACAAAGAAAGTGAAGTGAAACACACTTGGGAGTGTGAAGCGAACGTACATTTGTGTTTGGCGCACTGAGCTACTTCGGAGTAGAAAGGTTTTGGACCAAAGGGTTTTGGACCCCTTCCCTCGTCTGCCTGAAGATAACGTCACGACTCATTTTTACTGTCTACCACCAAAAGCGGGGCCCCGTTCGTCACCCTGGGGCTGAGTCATCACCCACCGGCCAACGATCATTGACCAATCAAAACTCGAGGAGCATCAACAACACATTTTTCAATTTTTCAAACGGACAGCAGATGAACAGTGCGCTGACGTCCAGCCAAAACGGACAAGGCACGCCACGAGATTCCGACAGCGCTCCGCCATTCTGTCGAAAATTGAACTGGAACAATTTACAACAAAACATGGACCACCCTGCTTTTTTCACATAGAACTCAACAGAGTGCAGCACGCAAACAAAAAACGAAAAATGATCACAGCGACAACGATTTCTCCAAAACTTCTCAATCGGGACAAGGGATGCGTCCGGTCGACTCAGACACACCCCTCGGTACGAAGGACAGATACCGCTCGCGAACGTCAACGAAAGCAACAACGGAAATCTTTCCCGAGAAAAACAACCAAATACTAAGATTCAAGACTTCACCGCGACGCAAGGGTTCGCCAACCTCTACACGTAAACCCTCCGGGAAAACATGCCTACCATCAATTCCGACAAGAAACCGAGAAAAAACTGTCCGCATCACCCTCTTCTGCCGCCCTTAAAAAATCCAGGACAATGGAAGGAATTCACACGCCACCGGAGAGGATCTTCGACGATTCGGCGAGCATCTTTACAACTCCGCAGCAAGCCCTTGTCGACCCGCTCCCCCCCCCATGCCCTTGAAAAGCCCCGCGGCACCCCCCTCGGCGTCCAAGCTCTGCGTTCAATTTCGTGACGAGGGCAGCACAGCAGTGGGTACATAGGTTTCACAAGAGGGGGCGGATGAGTCAGGAGGTGGAACTGCTGTGAGATGGCCACGTCCTACGGCGCGAGAAATGCACATACATATTTCGCGCGCACAGAGTTCGACGAAATGCCACTGCTGTAGTAGCTTGGCATGACTATCAAGTTGGAGCTGGGCGCTGCCGAATCTATTGTTGAACACGCACGTTGTCCACGTGTATCATGGATATTATAGTTAGTTTCCACGAAAAGGAGCATCTCTAAACTGACATGTGGGCAGCATTGAACTTCACGTTGTGGGCGGTGGCATCTCTCACTGCAGCAGCAACAGCCGACCGTTTCACTCTTGCCTCAGCGAAAGGCAACTCGCCAACCCGTGTGCACATACGGTGCATTCAGGAAGGAGCCCCACCCGTCCCTTAGTAGCCATTTCCACTCAAGGGGGAGAAAATGGAACTGTTCCGTGCTCTCTGCCGCCAAGTGGAATAAATCCCGCACCCGCCCACCGCAAAAATATTGTCAGAACTGAAAAAAAACGCAGCCTACAATGNGGGGGGGGGGGGGGGGGGGGGGGGGGGGGGGGGGGGGGGGGGGGGGGGGCACCCGCCTAAACCGCCATCTACTGCGCTTCGATAAGCGAACTCGTCTGAACACACGCCAATATCAACTTTCTCTACGCGTGTCGTCACGGGGGCAGAAACCACAGGGGGGGAAATTACTATCTACACAGATACTCGATGCGCTTGTTGCGCTTCCCGCCCTCCTGACTGCTGTAATTACTTTTCCTTCCAGTGAGCGTTGTACGTGGCTGATTTTTCCCAATTTGAAAGTGAATATTGTAGGCCCCAAAAATTTGGAATTCTTGAAACTTCATTGTATAGGTACATTCGAACTCGCTTCGCAAAGATCCCTGCTTTAGAAACATTGCGAAACTTTGGAAAAGCGCTCTGCTCCAAAATCAAAAAACGTCCCTCACCTCGGCCAAGGCCGGGTCCTTCATAATTTCGGCCAGTATCTGCTCCATCATCTCGGGGTCCTCCTGCCCCATTGCGGCAAGCATCTCCATCAGCTGTCGCATGCCACCAACAAGGGGAAAAGGCGCGGAGGGAAAAGTGGGTGGATACAAAAATAGAGGCACGAGCTAGACCAAGAAAGAAAAAAAGAAGAAACAACCACTCGCGGGGCGGCAGTCTTTGATAAAAGCAAAAGACCGGACAGCACTTTGGCATTCCCACACCGCCAACAGCATTTTAATACGCACGGGTGAAACAACATTTTTTTCGAAACGAAACGTAGTTGTTCTTCCTGGAGGGGAGGCGACGTAGATCGCGACATAACCTCCCCCCCGGCCTATGTGATCGCGGCTCCGAGCGCAAAGACCGTGTTCGTGTAGTCGCGGAATGGCTGCACAAGGAGAGGGGAGTGTACATGACTGAGCTGGGAAACGCAGAAGAAAGTACAGGGAGATGTTTGAGGCATGGGATAGCCAGGAGAAGACGTGAGCTGTGCTGGGGCATGGGAAGTGGGCTGAAAAGGCGGGAAGTGACATCGGTAGGATAGATCGACTATAATAGGGCAGACGTTTTGGAGCCGCCTTTGGCAAAGTACGAAGAACGATTGGCCGTCGGTGATCGGTCCTGTGGGAACAATGCTCCACCTTCTCGAGGACGCGTGGTCAATGGTCTAACCGCTAAAGGGCATGCAAAACATAGAGAGTACGCCCCCCCGGACTCCTGGCGCCCTGACACGTGCCCCCGCAGCCGAGACCGTCGTACCCAAACCAGCACACCAGCCTACAACGACCAATATTCAATCCTGTATACTTGCGGGCCCCCACATCAATAAAAAAAGGCCTGCTCATCAACCCACACCTCGTCTTCCCCGCAACAAAAAAATAAAAACTGGTACACAAAGGAAGGACTTCATCACCTCAAACAATCTGACGTGCCATGTACCTCAAACCCCACGCTCGAGTGATGACAAAAAAAGCTCACCTTGGGCAGAGGATTGAGGCCAAACACGGGGGCAATCAGAACGTAATGCTGGAGAAAGGGTGTGCGACGGTTCGACGAACACATACCTATACTTCAGTGAGGCTTGCAGAGGGCCTGCGGGATTCATCCTTGCCATAACCGTCCCGGCAAAGTTCAAACAAGCGCACACGACAAGACAAGACACGACAAGACCTTACCTCGTCGTCATCGTAGTCCATATCGTTGGCTACCTCCATCCCGGTCATGAAACCCTCCGCGGCTGCTTTGGCCTATGTACCGTACCGTACCGTACCGTAATTTCGTGNTTCGGCATCTTGTGCTTACTTCCTTGCGTACGGATGACAGCTGCGTATGACTTAATTTATTTTCTGGTGCTTTCATTTCCGGAGACAGTTGTAAGCACTGTGTAACTGCCTCGAGGGTGCTTGACCATTTTAACACAACGGGGTGCGATCACCCCCCTTGCGCGGAGTGAGGGTTCTCGACCCCGCACAACATGATCTACTCGACCACCGTTCATGGTTACCGCCAAAAATAAAAACAGACGTAAAG
>CACKRE030000392.1:4825-26226 GCA_902602495.3 Ectocarpus sp. CCAP 1310/34 | reverse complement strand
CTTCAACTGTCTCTAGAAGTGAAAGCACCAGAAAGTAAATTAAGTCATACGCTGCTGCCATTCGTACGCAAGGAAGTAAGCATAAGATGCCGAACACCCTTAGCAGGATGCAGCGCACCCTTCATGCGACTCGCCGAATATCTCACGGCGCTTCGCGCTTGGTGATGTGAGAGCCTGGTCCGGTGAGAACCCGGCGTGCTCCGTCCCGGCTTTGTAGGGATGCGAGGTCAATGGTCTGACGACTACGGCATGCATGACTATGGGTACGCCCCCCTCCCACCCCCCATCCCGAGAAAAGTTGTCATTTGTGCTGGAGAAATCTTGGCTAATAAGTTGTGCATGGACCGTACTTTTTACCTGAGTGGTTCCTTCTCCACGGTGGAGTAGAGGGTGCTCTGCCTGCTGCTGCAGGTAAGGATTTGCGCAAATATTATCCCACACGCGAACAAAATCGAGATACAACAAGGAAAGGAAACAGAGGAGGATGCCCTGGTCACGGTCCGCGCCACCAGCGAGGCATTCCGAATCGCGAACTTGGAACATGTTGTAGCGCCTCTCCGTCAATGAATCACAGAACACAGCCTCACACGAAACGTCCAGTGTCCAGTCGTACGCCGGTCGGAAACGACTGTATCATAACACCGAATAACACCGTTTGAATCTCACACATCTATGCCAGTCGGGAAACAATAATACCAAACCGACCAACACATCAAATACTGCTCTAACGAATTATCCGCAGGCGGTAAAAACATGTAATAACCCGTTGCTCCCACTACAAGCACTCGAAATCTCTCAAGTAGCCTCTATACTTCCGAATTCGAGCCGGAAACGCAACTCACGCACTGGGTGCCGAAAATTGCTACACGAAACCGCTCAAAAAGCTACTGAGCCACCTTCAATTTGTTCCCACGGGTCTCACCTGTCGCGCAAGACCTCCTTCGGCCCAAAGTGACCCGTGGTTGCCGATATATGGCCCAACACGAGGTCACGGCATCACCTCGGTGGTGTCGTAGATAAGGTACGGCACCGGTCGAAACCGTTCACAACTGCCTACAAAGGGCACGGCACCAACAACTCTGCGTCGCCATGGGCCCCGGTTGCTTCACAAGCTCTCGGTCGGTCCAACCGGACACATGATTGCCGCGATGAGTCCACGAATACGCCCCCATCAACACCACAACTTTATCGCTGTCGTACTGTATTGTATCGTCTACACTAGTCTATACAGCTTGAATCTACACGCAACCGCTCGGAAGGGTTTGGAACTACAGGCATGCTAAGCACAGACTACTCTATATACCAATGCATCCAATGCCGTCTTGACAAACACCACCGATGGGGCACGAAACCACCCTCACCGTGTTTCCACCGGCCCCAGCTGCTGCACAAGCCTTCTGTCCGCCCAAGCCAACCCGTGGTCGTACGAAAAAATTCCGGATCTATTGCCTGTTGTCGTAGATTGACTACAGTTGTACCATTTCAGCTCGTGCAGCGCAGAAATATATGGCCTCTTGAAGGTGCGACCGTTTCGAAACGGTTCATCCTTGACATATGTTTCCACAACACTATACCAGTATTTAGACTTCCATGCGAAAACTCAAACCACACTATCTACTTCTACCGCATGTGCTCCCTCTTTAGATTACCGAATCCTGTAGGTGTCTGCGTCCATCTCGTGTCTGCTGAGGTGAACAGTTCTGCAACGCCCCCGTATACCCGACAACCCTCTCCAATGGAAACAAGAATTTCGACACGGGGCTGGACACGCACATGGTGAACACAGTTGATAGGGGGGCTCTAACGTAACCTGCGATTAGTGCAGTATTCCGATAGACTGTCCAATATATACAAGCCGCCTGTCAATCGGTTTCCAAGAGCAACAGGACACAACCCAGGGATATATGATGTGAAGACTATTTTCATACGTAGAATACCACGCGATATTGGTGGAAGCGACAAACGCATCTTGGTACATAGGAAGCTCAGCCTCTGCCACTGCCGATTTGGAAGGAGCAGCAGCAGCCAGTCAAGGTAATTCTCTGAATGAATTGTTTTCTCTGGGAATCAAGGGTGGCTGTTGAAAGTGGTCTCATATCCACACGCACGAAGCCGTCAGTCAAATGCCTGTACTAAGCCGTTGAAAATGAAACAAATGGTGCACAACTCCGTTTCACGTTGTTGGGTAATCTTAGGCCGACCATGCGCTGTCAGGCGGCATGTTTGATTCAGCTTGAAATTGTGTGATGTTTCTCGGCGATGGAGGACCCACGTCACCATTGTCTCATTCATCATAACGTGAACGTTCTCTCAGTTGTCTCACTTGGACGCACAAGCATTTGCTGACCTTGAAGTACATTAACGCGTCCTTGGGCGCTGGTCCGAGACGTTTACCGGGCTTTAAACCCTACAGACGTATAATGAAGGTCACTGTAACATGATGTAGGGCTGCCGTTAAAAGTCAGGTTTGGGCAGAGGTATGCACATACTCTAGACGGCGAATCAAACATGTACCGACGTGGATCTTAGACTCGGCCGCCCGGCCATGTAGTTTAGCTGCAACACGCACAGGCGATGGTACAGTAGGTAGTTCGGTCCCTTGGGTTGGGTGTGCCCTACTCAAATACCCGAATGAAATCTGCCGCAGGATTCACTCCACATCGGATTCGGAACCAAGTTCACAGTTCATGATTCATCTTGTGTGACTGAACCACACTCAATAACGGCTTCTCAGCGTGGAGTATCGCCCCGTCGCTCTGTGAAGAGTCTTGTAGATTCTCGGTGGTTGGATGCCGCGTCCTCTAAGCCTGAATTTCCTGCTCCACGCCATGTATTCATCGGAATCATTCGAATCCGAACCCCAAGGAAGTAAAGCGGAAAGAAACAGCACAGGGCGGCCCTGTTTGGGAAGTTGGACAGTGCCACCTCAACCGCACTAGGGGCGAATTCTAGGCGATCTGGATCGCCCACGTCGACAGCGCACCACTCACTCAGGATGATGAGGATTGTACCGAAACTGCAGAACGCGCATGATGAGAGAGGCGGAGGTGTACTCGTTGTCGTGCATGACGTAGGCGTTAGACCATTGACCTCGCATCCCTACGAAGCCAGGACGTCACCAAGCGCGGAACGCCGTGAGACACTCGGCGCGTCGCATGGAGGATGCCCTACATCCTGCAAATTGTTCCGAATCTTGTGCTTACTTCCTTGCGTACGGATCACAGCGGCGAATGACTGAACATATTTTTTGGTGGGTACACCCCCAGAGAGCTACAAGCACTGTTTGTTTTGTTTTGTTGTTTGTTTTTCTCCCATCATTGGACTCTGTCGTCTGCCCCTCTGGCCCCTATCCTCCACTTCTACTAGCTAGACGATCCAACCGGGGTCACATAGGAGGGGGGGGTTGGACCCCCTCCTGCGGTTCATGCCTGAGGTATTTTTATCGCGAGAAGGGTACAGCAATCCCTTCCCTCGCGACTTACGAAGTCGATTATGGTTTACTAACAAACGAGCTTTGCAGCGCGTCGCTTTCATCCTAGACCAGGATTTATTTGGTGAGAAAAAAACTCTCTCTGTCGGGACTCGAACCCATGACCTGGCCCTTAGCAGGCTGCGAGGCTACCCACTAGACCACCGGGGCGTGTGTGTGACTGCCTTGGAGGTGCTTGACCAATTGAACACAACGTCGCGCGGTCATCCCCTTTGCGCGGCGTGAGGGTTCTCCACCCCGCACAACATAATCTGCTCGACCACCATTATGGCAAAAGCGCATGATGAGAGAGGAGAATGGCCAAAACATGGAATCAAACTTGTTTCGCATTGCCGTTTGCTGATATTTTTGTTTATGTTCATACCGACAATGGAGTTTAAATGAAATGCTTGCAAAGCTTGCTTCACGACCCTGCAGTTATCTCGTTGTGGCTGCGCATGCTCGGGGCCCATTCCAGACGCCAAAAGGCAAGCGAGGCAGTTTTCCCGAAGAGATTCAAGGGGTGCTTACATCTACGACACTGCCGAGGTGATGCCGTGACCACGTGTTGGGCCAAACCTCGTGAACCACTGGTCACTTTGCGCCGAGGGCTTGCGTAGCAGCTGAGACCCGTCGAAACAGAGTGAAGAGTGGCTTCCAAGCGTTAAAAAAACAGTACCTAATGAACCATATATAGTTAAAGACGACCGTAAAAATAGAGAAGCGACAGAACCAAGAATGAAATACGTGAACCCAGCTGGACGCGGTGTCGTCCAAGAAAGCATGACACCGGCGTAGTAAATGGCGTTCCCGCGATGTATGACTGGTTGGTTTCGCGTTGGGGGACGTTTACCCTCTCCCGAGATGTATGGATATGGATACAACTGGCACCTAACGACAGACAATCTAGAACCGACAACACTGGCAGTGGTAGTTCTGGTTTAACGCCGTGGTCGCATTGTTATAGTGGGAGGAGCTCCTCCCTCCCTCTCGTCATTTCGCCGTCTGGTCCGTCACACTTGGCCCCATACGACACCACGTTTTCCATCAACTATACAAATACACACCGTGGGATCCATTTCGATTCGCTGCCCCAAAAATGTACTTGCAGTACACGCTACGTTGCAGCTCACCCACGTCAGGAGAAAGGGGAGAAAACCAACAACTCAATGGCACCCCGCCACAACGAAACTCACCCCCAATGCGTCTTGCTGACGCACACAAGCAGGGGGCGGTTACTACTTCACGTAGGAGGTCTGCATCCACCTTCAGTGTTGTTGTGCGCACTGAACAGGGTACTTGTATCTGAGACTTTTTCTACGCGTTGTAATCAGTTAGGGGGACATGGCACAAGAACGTATGAGCGACACTGAAGATAACATGACCGTCACTGGTGCCCGCCAACAATCTCAAAAACCATGCCTCGACCCCAACTGTACTACTGCAGGTACCAGGGACTCCAACCAAACCTTGTGTTCTCCAACATTATTTAGTAGCTTTGTCCTGGCCACAGGAAACCCGCACCCGCAATAGCATTGAAATAGTCAACATAGTCTCCACCACCATCAAAGGAGGCATCAACGAGGACCACCTCTACGTGAGGCCATCCTGCTAGTGCCCTGTCGCAGTGGGAGGGCAATACCAGCCCCCGCAACGACGCCGGCCAAACGACATTGCCCATTGGGCGGTCGAATGCCATTCCGAAAACGATCCAACGCAAGGATGTTGACCACGTGACACCGTCGATGGGCTGATCAAACAGCCCATAGTCGGCACCGAGTTGGAGGCGCTCTAGCGAGGCCGGCCACTTGACTTGGCTAATCGGCTGGTTGAATGAACCGCCAAGCTTCAACTGGCGCAACGAAGACGACCAGACGACTTGGTGGACCGGCTGGTTGAATAATCCATCGAGTGTGAGCGTCTGCAGAGAGCGTGGCCACATCACTTCTACAATAGGCTGATTGAACTTGCCGCCAAGCCTCAGATGCTGCAGTCGCGTGGACCACGCGACGCTGTGGATGGGCTGGTCAAACGTTCCGTCTCTGGATCCGCTTAGTGCCAGCGTCTGCAGCGACACCGGCCAAACGACTTGGTGAATCGGCTGGTTGAATGACGCGCCAAGAGTCAGTTGGCGCAGCAAAGGCCAAGATTGTCCATCAATCGGCTGGTTAAATTCAGAGCCCAACCTCAGTCGCTCCAGAGACGGCGGCCACGATATGTTCTCGATGGGCTCGTTGAACGCATCGCCCACATCCAGGTACACCAGCGATGTCGGCAAAACATTCCTGTCTATACTCTGGTTGAAATTACGCCCAAAACTAAGGTTTCGCAGTGACTTTGGCAGTGCACCTCCTTGCATCGACTGATTGAATTGCTCACCAAACTCTAGCACGTGTAGCGACGCCGGCCACACTACTTCGTCCACTGGCTGGTTAAACTGCCGACCGAAGACGATTTCCTCCAGAGACGGCGGCCACGAGACTTTGTTGACAGGCTGGTTGAAGGCACGACCTAGATCCAGATGCACCAGCGATGGGGGCAACGTGTTGCCGTCGATCCTCTGGTTGAAATCATACTTAAAACAAAGGCGTCGCAGTGAGGTAGGCAGTACACCCCCCTGAATCGATTGATTGAACCTCCAACTGAACAACAGCTCCCGTAGAGACGCCGGCCACACTGCTTCGTCCATTGGCTGGTTAAACGCACAACGAAATTCAAGTCCTTCGAGGGATGCGGGCCACGAGACTCCCTTCACTGGCTGATTGAAGCAGATGCCGAAGACGATGTTCTCCACGGAAGCAGGTAAAAGGACCTCGTCCATTCTCTGGTTGAAACGAAACCCAAGCGTTAAGCGGCGCAGTGACGTGGGCAGTGCACCTCCGTCAAGTGACTGATTGAATTCCCCACCAAACACCAGCTCTTGTAGCGACACTGGCCACACTCCTTCGTCCACTGGCTGGTTGAACGCATTGCCGAAAACAAGTTTTCGGAGGGAAGTGGGCCACCGAACTCCGTTGACTGGCTGGTCGAAGGCGTTACCGAAGACAATTTCCTCCACGGACGCAGGCAAGAAGCCCCTGTCAATCCTCTGGTTGAAATCTCTCCCAAACGTTATGCGGCGCAACGACGACGGCAGGGCGATGCCGTCTTTACGTTCGGTTAACTTCCACACAACCTCACGCACTCGAATGGCCGGCACGCGCGTCACAGTTGTAAGAACCTCGAGTGGTGTGGTACAAGGCCCACACCATAGACGAAGCGGCGTACCCTTGTCCACCGTCAGGCATGGTGCGAGAACATTCCGGCATGCCACGCAGAACGCCAACGATGCTAGCTGGAGGCCAGCTATCGATGTATACCATTTCTTCCCGTCACAGCTCTGGTTCAGAGCAACAACGAACGCGTCCAGACAGCGATTGAGACCTGAAAAAGCAAGACACATGATGCAGGCAGAGTAACTCGGGCATGCGGAAGGAAATACGGACGGATATTGTACGGACAGCAGCAAACAGCACCATAGCATGGGTGGCACGACACCACAATCTGACGACATCTGAGCTGATTCCCTCCCTTTGATTCAAGCACGGGTGACCGATGCAATACCTGGTTGTAACGGCTTCCCTGGATTGAACATATCCCCCACGGTAACACGACGCCCCGGTGAACACCTCTTCAGTGGTATGCATAAGGCCATAGTAATGAACGCAACCAAGAGGCACAGCACACGGCTGACCCTGACTCCGATGAAGTATCAACAGCTTGATACCTTCCTCTTGTTTGAATACTGCGCGCGCTGATTGCTAAGCGACTTTCAAGCCGGGCCAGCTAAAACACTGCAGTATCTAGCCCGACCGAGGACTATCCTTGCCGATCGCGCTGGCTTCCTGACTGAAGGACCGCCGCAAGTGAAGAAAACGAGTCACTACACTCTGTATAAGTAGCGAGGCTGTTATGTCCGATCCCAACACACGTATGCCCTTCATCAAAAATGTACATTAGAGGCCCTCCTTTCAAGCTCTCAAAGGCATTTTGCTACCGTCCCGGGGTTGGTCGTACTGCCAGCTTTTGTACCGGTTCTGCGGCGGAACTGTAGCTCTAATGTAGAGAATAATCCGGGAGCATCACATTGAAAGCAGTGTTCTCGAACATCGCCTAGAATCAGGGAGTAAAAGGGACAAAACAAAACATGGCACCTACCTGGTTGGAGATTGTCTATACTGTTCGGACCTCGGAAAACTGCTGACGTCATGTCTTTTGACTCTTCTTGCTGAAATCGCCGTTTTTCCGCCATCTCGTCACAGGTTCTTCGCTTGATCACAATGGAGCTGTACGGAGAGAAGGACGCAGGGAGGACATGCGTGAAAAACAACGATGCAGAGGTGCGTTGGCCGAGTTGGCGTTGTCTTCCGAACCAACCCTTTCGTATCGTCATAAGGTACTAGACGACGAAGCGGCTAGATTATATATGTTTCAGGGTTAAGCACAGCGACTGAGTTACAAGCGTGTCTCCGATATCCAGCAGGTTTCCCTCAACCCTCACACCGCTTTTGATGCTCCACATTGCTGCAACAAAAGTTGCGAACTTTTCCTGCAACTTTGCTCGGGAACTTTGTCATTCGCACTTTTTGTGCACGCTCATTATGGAACGAAGCACGAGACTGGCGGCATGCGGAGGCGCGTTTTTTTTTTTTTTCAACAGCGAGAAGAAGGCACGCGCCGTTCATATTGCACCGCGAAAGAACCGGCCAGAGCGTGCGGGAGAGGGTAGTTGCAGCCTTTTTTTTACACACTCACGATACCCCAAGACATCGAACCTGGCACCAGAAAGATGCTGGGTAGAGTTAGCTCCCTCCGGGTGGCATTGCTATGGTGCTGCCTCCTCCTTCGACAAGTGATCGCTGGAACACAAAACCATTAGCACACAATCCCTGCGGACTTGAACCAGCCGCTCTCTGACGTCGGTACTCTAGGGTGGATCAAAACTTTCCCGATGCGCACGATACCCCACGGCACCAAACCTTGGGCATGAAAGATGGAGCAGAGAGCCACCTCCCGCCGAGTGGCCCTGCTGTTGCTGTTGCTTCTTCCTTCGGAAAGTTGTCGGTGTGTAACCAAATCCGTGGCGGCCAGATACCATTCATGAGGCAACTCGTTAGCATTCGTCGAGGTATCGGTGATCACAGCCTTCCCACAATAAATGCTGGAGAGGGTCCACGTGTGCGGTAGGGGTAGCAGCTTGACGTGAACGGGGATAATATCCGTCGTGCAGCATTTCTCGCCGCTTCGCGACTGGAGAAAAGTTGAAAACTTTTTCGGCCAGATTGAGCTTTTCGCTCCGGGTAAAATTACACAACTGTTCATGCAACTTTTAGCTCCCTCACTGAGTGTAGATTAGGAAAGCTGAAAGAAAAGTTGCAGAAATGCTTTTTTGCAACATTTTGGAGCCATAAAAAGCGGTGTCACTGCAAACTCTGACATTTCAACACATCCCCTGGAACAACTTTTCTCGAACGGTAAGCCTTGGATGCTGTGTGCATTGTCGGAAGACCCAGACACTAAATCGAGCAACCAAGATTCTGCTACTTCTTGGATGCGGCGGAATCGCTGCCGCGAGGTGAGATGACTTCCAACAAAGGTAGAGAGACAGACACATGAACCAGTGGAGGCTGCAAAAAACTCCTCTACGACACCGTTACGGTCTCTAGATGCTTCACAGGACGGTAAAACACAATTGTCCGTCTGTCTGTCAATTTTCTCTCTCGGCCTTCACTCCGAAGCTCCGAACCATGCATTTTTGTTATCCGAACGTCCGAGGCGCGAGCAATCAGACCATTGGTGGTCCTGCACTACTTTAGACGCCCTCATTGAGTTTCAGCTTGATTGGCGCCTCCTGCATCAACGTTCGGCAAGGTCGGTGACTGGCCTTTTCAAGCACGAAACACAAGCATGCAGCAGGTGCTTCCGGCATCATATTGCTCCAATCTCGATGAATTTGTGCCTAAAGGTTGCCTATCCTCCACCAAATGGAAGCCCCGTCCAATGTACAGCTGGAATATAAGTCCTTATACGCTGGAATAGCTTTGTGTCTACCAATTTTGCCTGCCGACGAGAGGTCGGGCCACACCGCTGCATCCTCGCGACGCGGAAGTATATGTTCCGCCGCATTTCGCACGCGACATCGATGATTGATTACTCTCTTTTCCTCATCGGAACACATCCATCCATCCATCCATCCATGCATCCATTGTACAATAACTCCGATTTTGGCCATTGCGCGTTCAGTTGCTACATGCCATCAATTTCCGATCAATAACGGGTCTTCGAGGCCAGGATTAGGCTGCAAACGAAGGGTCGGGGCATACCTATATCACCTGCCCGCGGAGGCTGCCTATTGCGCCGCGTTTCTTTCGTTACATTTTTGTTCTTGTTTTGCGCGCGCGCATTTTGTTCTTTGTCGGCTCCTTTGACATAGTGTTTTGGCCATCTATATGATGATGAATGACGGGGCAATACAGGTGCTAGACCCGGTGGCCTAGTGGTTACCCTCGCAGCCTGCTAGTGGGTACCCTCGCAGCCTACTAAGGGCCAGGTCATGGGTTCGAGTCCCGGCAGGGTGACATATTTTCACCTTAATTAAACCCTGGTCTCCGTTGCAAGCGACGCGCTGCAAAGCTCGTTGATAGTGAACTTAATCGACTTCATGAATCGCGAGGGAAGGGATTGCTGCACCCTTCTCGCGATAAAAATATCCCAGGCAGGAACCGCAGGAGGGGATCCAGCTCTCCCCCTCCTATGTGACCCAGGTTGGGTCGTCTAACTAGTAAAAGTGGAGGATGGGGGACGTTGCGTCGTCTAGCTGCGTCGTCTAGCTAGTAGAAGTGGAGGATAGGGGCCAGGGGAGCAGACGACAAAGTCCAATGATGGGAGAAAAAAAAATTATATATATATATCGATGCTCTTCTACTGTTGTAGTCTTCGACAGATACTAATTCCTTTTTTCGCGCATTTTTGTTGTTGACTTCTCTTCGGAACACATCAATCCAACACTTGTACAAAAGTTTACCTCCGATCTCGGGATGATCGAGCGAAAAGTTGCCTGTCTGTCATGGAATTCAATCCGCGCTGTCCAATCTACAAACATGCATTCCCGTTTTGAGGCCAAGACAAGCCTGCCTACGAGGGGGTCGGGGCACACTTTTGCCTCGCGCTCTGCGAGAATGGATCCGCCGCGTTTGGACGGAAATAGAAATCGTGTAGTTATTATTCGAGCGCACATATCCTATATGTTGATCACTCTCTTTTCGGCACACATCATCATCATGTGTCGGTGACGCGCGACCTGCAGATGATGCGTGCGACACCCAACGCTGTATTGTATGTAGGATGCAACAAGAACAAAAAACGCGCGCACGTTTGCAAGCAGCACCGATCGATTTGTTGCCGTCGCATGCATATATATGTGAGTCTTGTTGTCGTCTGTACCCTCCATATTTCATACTTCTACATTATTGCCCGCTTCGAGGCCAGCTCTTAATCTCGAATTTTATCCTTGTGTTGGGTTCTGGCGAGACTGTCAAGAACGATCCTCACAAAGATGGTGTAACTCAAATGCTGTTTCCAAATAATATTGATGAGTCCGAATGCCCAAACTACTACTGCCTCAAAAAAAAATCGTAGAGGACCAGCACGGTTGCCCGAGGCAAGCTGCGGTACAATGTAAAATACGTCAGCCGGCGCGTGAGGCTCAGCAGCAGCAACTGGTGCCAGCAGTCCAAGCCTCATCCCGAGTGTACTACTGTCAGACGTTAACTATCGAGTGAGGGATCGACACGGGTATTATCTGCTGTTGGGTCAAAACAGTGGGTAAAAATCTCCTTGATTGATTTTCACTGGTTGTGTTGAGAGGATTTATAAGAACGCTCCGGAACAAAGCATGACAGAAAACGTGGTTCTTGATGAGCCCCTGAATCATCTTTCGCTGCCATGGGCACCCGTGGCGACACCCTATGTATGCATCTAGGGAGCGTAAGAAGCCTTTACGGCGATGGCGATACAGCAGTACGGGCACCAGGTAACCAGCTGGAGCTGAAAATTTGGAAAACGATTGCTGCTACCCGAGCTGATCACTTTTCTACCAAAAAACACCCAACCTTGCCATATATTGGACAGGGACACAGGCCATGATCCCCCAATTTCACTTCTTTGACAGTTGTGAGCCTCAAAGCGGGGCAGAATGGGTGGGCGGACGCCACCACGTGTGGAATTGGTCAATATTGGTCACATGAGCCAGCAATTGGTTTTGCTGAAAGACGAAATAAAAGCGATGCTGTAGCGCAACACCACTATATACCGGAGCAGGAAGTTGTCAAAAAGCTGCATATCTTTCTGCAACTTTTGGTCGGGAACTTTTATCAATGGAACCTATGGTGCACGCTGTTTATGGGGCACAGTACGTTTGGTGCACGGGACTGGCGGAGGCGTGATACTCTTTAGCTGTACTAGCAACGGCGAGGAGCAGACACACGCCTTTATACCACACCCCGAAGACGGCCGGAGCGTGCGGGACAGGGTAGTTTCAACCTTTTTTCACCACACTCACGTTACCCCAAGGCACCTACCCTGGTACCAGAAAGATGCTGGGTAGAGCTACCTCCCTCGGGCTGGCATTGGTGTTGCTGCTGCCTCCTTCGAAACGTTATCGCTGGGAAACCAAACCATGATGAGCACACAATCCCCGCGAACTTGAACCAACCGCTCTCTGACGTGGGTATTCTAGGGTCAGCCAAAACGGTTTTTTCCAACGCGCACGAAACCCCAAGGCACCAACCTTGGGCATGAAAGATGCAGCAGAGAACGACCTTCTGCCGCGTGGCCTTGCTATTGCTGTTGCTTCCTCCGAAAGTTATCCGTGGAAAACCAAACCCGTGGCGGTCAAAAACACCGAACTTGAGCTGACCGCTTCGGTGCCGTTGACGGTCGTGCGTCAGCACAAAAATTTTCCTGCCGCATCGGCACCTCACGGCGCCAAACCTTGGCAACACCCAACAGCCCATGACATCACCTCCTTCGAGGTACAATTCATGAGGCAACTCGCGAAGTATTCGTCGAGATATCGGTGATCACGGCCTTTGCACAATCGAAGCTGGAGAGAGGGTGTACGTGTGTGGTAGGGGTAGCGGAAGTTGCGACGCGCAACTTTTGTTTCACATTCGTCGCGAAGAAAGTTGCAGACCTCTTGCTCCACATTGCAGCTTTTCGGCCCGCTAATGAGCGTAATTGAGAAACGTTGCAAGAAACGTTTGGGGACTTCGACATTTATTTCTCAAAATTCTGCTCCAATAAAGGTTATGGGGGAAAGGTTTGTTTGGGGTGCTCGGCAGAGGTATACTGTCTACGGGGCCTCCGGGGGGGTACGCGTATGAAATGTGTTGATGGGCATGCTGAATGGTGATGGTGTTGCCTACCGCATGTCTCTCTCTCGCTAAGAAGGTCTTGAGCCAGCCTCCTCTCTTTTTCGGCCTTTGACTAGCTACCGCAGCCAAACAACAAATGTATTGTATGGAGTGGTGGTGGTAGTGGGTATTGGTGTCTGAGCTGTATGTGCCGGGCCAATGGGGCGGCGAACACGATCTATGTGGCCGACGGGGACGGGACAGCACGGCAGCGGGTAGTGTATAGCTGGGAAGGTGGCCATCGGGGACCGGGACAGTAGAGGGTGTGTTGCTGGGACAGCGCTTCAGGGCTGGGACAGCAGGGTACGGGATATTTTTCAACTGTAGATTTTAGCGGAGGGAAGCGGCGGAATAGGAGGAGATTTCGCACAGGGAGGAGACTACAGTTGTGCGCATCAACTTGGAGGAAAGGTCGCGCAACGCAGCAGAAGAACTACGAGCTGCCGAGTCGGAGGTGGAGAGGCTGGTGAAGGCGCTTAGAGCTGCGGAGGCTGCCGAGTATGAGAGGGAGAGACATAAGCAGCAGCAGCAACAACAACAACAACAACAACAACAACAACAACAACAACAACAGCGATGGAGTGCTCATCGCAGCAGCAGCCATTGCAGTTACAGCAGTGTTCTCATGGTGGTTTTGTCCGTCAGCAGAACCAACACTGCGTTTTCGCTCAGATTCAACAGGCGCGGCAGAACCGGCAATTGGCGCGGCAGCAACAGCAGCCGCCGCCAAGCGGAGTTGGGATATATGACTGCGGGAGCAACGCGGTGTATTTCCAGCAGGAATCACCCCCTCCGCCCGGTACGGTATACCATTGCCTTCGGTGCGGCAGGAACGGCCACCACGGCGGAGAATGCGCCTCACACCGCAGGTTCGAGGGTACGTGCGATGCCTGTGGTCAGTACGGCCATATGTGGCGGAACTGCGCCATGAATCTTCATGGCAGCAGCGGCGAGGATGGCGGCCGTATCGTCCGCGGTGGCTGCTGGATGGGCGTCAATGGCGGCGGCAGCTGCATCGACATCGGTGGTGGCGGCGGCGGAAGCCCCGTCGTACAGCAGCAGGCCTTGGTAAAGAGCGAGCACCGCTCTGATTGTGTTGACCTGGTTCACGTTGGCGGCGAGGTGGTGGCAGAGAGGGAGTACGCCTTGATTTTGTCGACCTGGTTCAAGTTGGCGGCGATGTGGAAGGTGATGATAACGGATGACTTAGATGGAATGATCCTGTCGACATGGTTCACGCTGGTGGCAGTGTCTGCGGTGATGTTTTCCCCGCTGCTGCGGCGGGGACAACGGCCGGAGCGCCCGCGTTGGCGCCTGGAGTGGCGGCATCGGCAGCAGCTCCAGCGGCGACGGTGGCAATCTCCGGTGGCAGTGTTCGCCCCGCGGCGGCAGCAGGGGGGATGGCCGGAGTCCCCGCGGTGGCAGCAGGAGCAGCGGCATTGGCAGCAGCTCCAGCCGCAACGGCGGCGACCTCTGGTGGTATTCTCCTAGCGAGCTCGGCGGGGGGAATGGCCGGGGTCCCTGCCGTGGTGGCAGGAGTGGCGGCATCGGCAATAGCTCCAGAGGCGACGACCGCGACCTCCGGCGGCAGTAGTGTTTCCCTCGCAGAGACGGCGGGGAAAGCGCCCGGGCGGCTCGCGGCGGCAGCTGGAGCAGCGGCATCGGCGGCGGTTCCAGCGGCGACGACGGCGGTGCCCGGCGACCTGTTATCTCCGCGACGGTGGCGGGGAGGACGACCGGAGCGCCCGCGTTGGTGGTTGGAGCGGCGGNCCTGCCGTGGTGGCAGGAGTGGCGGCATCGGCAATAGCTCCAGAGGCGACGACCGCGACCTCCGGCGGCAGTAGTGTTTCCCTCGCAGAGACGGCGGGGAAAGCGCCCGGGCGGCTCGCGGCGGCAGCTGGAGCAGCGGCATCGGCGGCGGTTCCAGCGGCGACGACGGCGGTGCCCGGCGACCTGTTATCTCCGCGACGGTGGCGGGGAGGACGACCGGAGCGCCCGCGTTGGTGGTTGGAGCGGCGGCATCGACGGCGGTTCCAGCGGCGACGGCGGCGGCACCCGATGGTGTTGTTTCTTCCGCTGCGGCGGCGGGGAGAATAGCTCGAGAGCCTACGCAGGTGGCTGCAGCGGCGGCATCTGCGGCTGGAGTGGCGACATCGGTGACGGCACTACCCGCGACGGGGGTGCGTGGGGCCAACGATTCCGGGGTGGACGACCTGGTCGGTGGCTCCGGCAGCAGCAGCGGCAGCAGTAGCAACGACGAGAGATCGGACGAGTCCAACAATGACAGCAAGCAGCGCGACTTCTGCTGGGATCACAATCTCGCAAAGGCACGTGATGTTTGAGTGCGTATTCTTTTTTTGCTTTGATTTGGTGTTGGTGCAATGTGTTTTTGTGTTTGGTCTTCAGATCCCAAAACAACTGCTGCACTTTTCACCGTTGTTTGAATGCCTGCAAATCATTTTTCTTATCGTTGGCACGATTGCAGGTGTGGATTTGCGTCGGGGTATATTCTGTAGAGATGTCCACTATCGTTTACCTTGCAGGGACACTAATTTCCACGGGGTAGGAAATTTCCATGGTAGATTATTGTTTTTCTGGGAGGCAAATGGAATGTTGCGGCCGGGGGGCTGTTGTTTGCCTGGAAACATATCTCAATTGGCGGTGGTAGTATTGTTCTGCGCAGTTTGTTCCACATTGGTTTTACCTTCTTAGTTGGGATAACATTCTCGATGGTAGTTACCGCTGTGTTTTTCTGGTGATATTGGATATCGTATAGGCGTTGGCTTGGCGGTCGACATACTGGGTAAAGATGTTCGGGGGCACGCACGGTTGCTCTGTCCCTCCGATAAACCAGTTCCCGACGAGTGACTCCTTACGGAGTACCAATTTTCGTTTCCAAGTAGGCCTGTACGGCAGGCTGGTATGTGCTGGACGTGTGACGCTTTCTCTTTGATGTATTTTGGTTTCTTGTTGCGGTTTGGAGTTGATAACTTGGAGGAAAAATTGGTATGCTGTATTTTGCTGAATCCCCCTGATTGTTGCACTGCTGTCGGAAATCACGGGGGGGGGGATGTGATACCATGCTGTCCGCCGCAGCGCAACAAGTAGTATTTCTGACATTGGTCTGGTAGTTAATGTTTAGATTTTCCCCGTTTTCCCTGCGGAGTTTATATGATGACTAATGGGATTTAGGCAATTCATGTTTGGATCATTTTCCGCGTTTTACCTGCGGAGTTGACATGGAATTGAATATTGAATGGGATATCAGTTGCGTTAATATGGTATATCCAAGCAGGGGGGCTGTTGGATGGATTAGCTGAAATGGAGGAATCGAAGCTGCAGCAATACTGTTGAACGATGTACTACACGCTTGTTTCCGAACACATTTGGGATGACTTCATCGGTTTGTTTGTGGACTTTGCTTTTGTACTGTTTATGTCTGTGTATTGGAGGAAGAGCTTGGCATGTTTCGATAAGTCATGGTTGAAGCCTATGTGCTTCCGAAGGTTATTTGAAGTGCCCATTTAGTTGAACTTGATTTCTATCTGAGGAATTTCTTCTGAGTAAATGGGGCGGGTTTTCCCGGAGTTACCCGTCCCCGTTTTGACGCAACTCCGATGTAATGTTGATCTTTACTTGGTATTTTCCAAGGGTAGTTGTTTGCGTTTGACTGCTTGAGAATTTGGTAGAGCATTTTCTTCAAGAGGGTAATTTGTTAATTGACGGATCTCTTAGGGGATAGCAATTTGACATCATCAGAATATTTTTAAGATTTCGTAGAACATATTTTTTGGGAGATCGACAGATTTCGAAGAACATTGTTTTGTGGGGAGATTGTTCGAATTGGAATGGATGGTGGATGATTTCCGTTTGGATGCATAGTTTGATTTAATTGCCGTTTTACCTGGCAATGATAGTCGTGACGGGGATTTCGTAGATCGTATCTCGTACCGAGCAGGGGGGCTGTTTGGGGTGCTCGGCAGAGGTATACTGTCTACGGGGCCTCCGGAGGGTACGCGGATTAAATATGTTGATGGGCATGCTGAATGGCGATGGTGTTGCCTACCGCATGTCCCTCTCTCTCTAAGCAACAAGGTCTTGAGCCCACCTTCTTTCTCTATCGGCTTATGACGAGCTACCGCACCAAAACAATATTCTTTGCGCATGTTTGGACACAAACCATGACAAAACATGTTTGTTTCGTGAGCACCTGGCTCCTATTTCGCTACCACGAGCGACCGTCGTAAAATCTTGCCCCTGGGATGCTCAAGCGCCCTTCACGAGTACGCCATGTTCAGTTTTCATGGCGGTGTCGGCGATTGCGATGCAACAGGGGGGCCATCGGTCCGGCAGAAGGCGGCGAAAATATGGCCAACCTGCTTTCGCCCGAGCTGATCACTTTTCTATTGGTAAACAGCCAATCTTGCAAGGGCGGGTTCTGTAGGGTACTCACAGACCTATACCGGGGGTAATTACCCTCTGTTATTACCCTACAGAGAGGCACAGAGAGTTCTGTATCATCCCCGTACCCTACAGGATTATTCTGTGCGTTCTGTTTCATCCCCGTGCCCTACAGAATAGTTCTGTGTAGTTTGTATCATCCCCGTACCCCACAGAATAGTTCTGTGCAATCTTGCACCAAATACTCAGGAGAATATTGCATGATCCCCCCCGTACCCCTTCTCTCAACAGTTGCGAATGAAAAGCGACGAAGGAGGGGCGGACGGACGCCACAGCGCCCGGCCGTGCATACAGTCATGTTGAGCATTTTGCTCTTCCCAAAAGAGCCAAAAAGAGGGTTGGCCGAAAAAAAAAAATGCAATGGCATCGCCTGCGACTGACTCGTTGTCCGAACATTTCGGAGCGAAACGGAAGGTGGGAACAGTGCTCAAGGTTTCGTGGTGATCCGACCATCAGAGAGCGAGCATGCTGTGGTGATGTCGTAAGACGTTTGCCTTGTTGGAGATTTGTTGTTTTTGGTCTTCACTTCAAGTCAGCGCTCGCAGCATTTGTGCCGTTAACTGGCGTTTTTTACCGCTAGCCCACAGTTTCGGACTGGGGCTCCAAATTTCCCGGTTAACGGAAGCAGATTTTGAGATAAGAAAGTTTCGTGGAAACTTTGTGCAGGTGAAATTTTTCAGATTTAAGCGGCTTCATGTGATTGGCTGTGGGGCAACAGTCCTCCCACGAACTTCCCCTGTCGGCAGGTGCTGTTGTTTTTTCGTGGTGCGCTGCGTGACAGCTTGCTGTGCACCTTGCTTGATGGCAAGGGGCTCTAACTGCTGCTGCTGTTGAGTGTGCGTGCGTGCGTGCTTGCGGGTGTCCGTGTCTGCGTCGCTCCCTCAACCCAGCACACGAAATCGCACCACACCAGTAGTGAGACAGGAAGTGATTACTGTACACTGGCCGACTACAGCCTCTAAACGAAGTACAATGTCGCGTTTCAAGCGTTCGTTCGGGAGAGACGGGGGGTTTGGGACCGGGAAGCTCATACGAGTCAAACGCTCNGCTTCATGTGATTGGCTGTGGGGCAACAGTCCTCCCACGAACTTCCCCTGTCGGCAGGTGCTGTTGTTTTTTCGTGGTGCGCTGCGTGACAGCTTGCTGTGCACCTTGCTTGATGGCAAGGGGCTCTAACTGCTGCTGCTGTTGAGTGTGCGTGCGTGCGTGCTTGCGGGTGTCCGTGTCTGCGTCGCTCCCTCAACCCAGCACACGAAATCGCACCACACCAGTAGTGAGACAGGAAGTGATTACTGTACACTGGCCGACTACAGCCTCTAAACGAAGTACAATGTCGCGTTTCAAGCGTTCGTTCGGGAGAGACGGGGGGTTTGGGACCGGGAAGCTCATACGAGTCAAACGCTCTTCTTTCGAGTAGACACCAGAGAAAATACTCTTGCGCGCGGAAGGACGCGCCCGCCTGCACCAGGAGGCCACTACGTGCTCTTCATCCTCTCTGCTCTTCTTCTTTGATGGGGGCGTTGCCACCACCTCTAGGTTCGTGCGCTCTTTCTCGCCCTTGCCTCAATCTGACGGACGTGTTTGTTGCTGACCTCAAGCCAGCCAGAAACAAACCCAACTTTCGGACCGTGCAGCCTCCCCGTTTTGTGTTGGTGGCGCGCCAACTCCAAGGCCTTTCGCTGGGCGCTGGCCTTCTCTTTGGCCGCGCTGACGTGTTCTCAGCAGACTGCTGTGTGTGCGTGCGGTGGTGCGTGTGATGTGTTACTTCGAAGAAAGTTACTAAATCGAAAAATCGTGAAATTTTTTCCACAAACCAAGCCTCCCTCGGCTCTTAAATCTGTGAACTTTTTCCTTGTTGTAGGTTCTGGCGAGACTGTCAGGAGCGATCCTCAGACCGACGGCTTTACTCAAAATATGTTTCCTTATTTCTGATTTTTTTGGGGTCCGAAACTGTCAAGTGCCTGGAAAAGAAAAAGAGAAATAAAGAAAGTTGCAGGCCTTCTCTTGCGGCTCTCTCTCCGCGAAACTGTTGATATTTCGACGACCACGACGTCGATTCACGAGCAGATTCCTGCAGTAGATGAGCAGAAAGCTGGAGGAAAACTTTCGAGTTGCCTTGATGAATAATTGTCCTTGTTCCCCTCTCAATGTTGTATTTATGGCAAAAGTCAGCACCTAGGATCACCCTCCCAAATCCTCTGCCGTCATGTACGTCTATCAACGCATATCAGCAAGCCACAGCCCCACGCAAAAGCAAGAAAGGTCAGCAGTAGTCAAGGGCAGCAGCAACAGTGGTGATTGGAGCAGCAAACATGTAGAGTGAGGCGGTGCTGCCATGAGATCGATGAGATCGGCGCTTGCTTGTGTGGCGTCAAGATACAATGTCGTCGCCGCCAGTGCATCATTCCCAACGGCACTAAAGGCGTCTGCCTCTCGCGTTCACTCTGCGCAGTCATGCCGCACCACGCCACTAATACTCACGACAACAGGAAGCCTAGTTGAGTACGAGTCGTGCTGTAGCCCATAAATATATAATGCCACAGGTCCGCGCTTGTGATGCGTGCAAAGAGATAAAGATCCTTGCCGTCCTGCTGCGGTACGATGTCCGCGAAATCCCAACGAACGGCGAAGAGAAAGCGCCTCTCTTTCTCTCTGCGCAGCAGTCCTTCCACACCAGCCACACCAACCAAAATAGCTAGCAACCGCAGAGATGAATAATAGAGTGATGCACAGTAGTGCTACTGCGCCAGTATTCCAGCCTCTCTTGTTGCTGTGCGTTGGGTAAGCGTCTGGTGATCATGAACAAAGTTAACGCTTCGGCGGCTACTGCTCATTTCGTTTGCTACTGGTTTCGTGCCGTCAGCTGGAGGAACAGCAGCAGCAGCAACAGCAGCAACAACAACAGCAGCAAAGCGCGGACATGCTGCCTCCACGACCCACAAGACCCTCCTCTGCGTGGTGCGGGCTGCGTGCTGTGTGGGCGGGCTGTTTAGGTTGTGTGTTTCCGAGACGACAAGTGTTGTGTGTGCCTGCGGTGCCCTTTTTCAAATGTGTCGCCAAATACCGACAGCATGCGTAGGCCCCTTTTCCAAAAGACAGCCCTTTATTTCCCATATAAAAAATGTGTCGCCAAATGCCAACGGAGAGGCCCTACCAAGAAAAATCACCTCTCACGTTGATTCGAACTCGTGGACACAGAAGGGTTCCTCTCCCGAAGGCCCCCTACTCACCCGTCCTGTGGTACTTTGCCTCCGATTTTAACAGCGTTAATGTGCCGGGATTTTTTTTCTTATTGCTGTTCGGGACCAGTGTCCCCAAAAATCAGAACGCCTTGCGAACCACCACCAAACAACAGGGCCACACTACATGCCTCGATTGGACCTTTGTTGTTGGCAGATATCTCAACCCATAGACCTTTAACCTCGGGTGCCACTTCGAGGGTGCCTGAGCCAGGTGTGAGAGACAAGGACTGTTCCTTGTTATGGTAGCCGAACCTGCGGCGTCGTTTGATCAAAGGCCCCAAACCTTTCGCATCTCAGTTTTGCTATCGTTTTCGTTTTCCGTTTTTTTCCTCCCGACGGGTTTTCGTCGCTTGGCAACGACGTTGTAAAACAAGCCCATTCACTTCGTGAACTCGGCAACCAGGTTACCGCGTTGTTTTTTTTACCTCTGTTTTTTTTGGCGGTTACCATAATGGTGGTCGAGCAGATCATGTTGTGCGGGGTCGAGAACCCTCACTCCACGCAAGGGGGATGATCGCACCACAGTGTCTTATAATGGTCAAGCACCCCCGAGGCACTTACACAGTGCTTACAACTGTCTCAGGAAGTGAAGTACCAGAAAATAAATTAAGTCATACGAAGCTGTCATCCGTACCCAAGGAAGCAAGCACAAGATGCCGAACACCTTTTGCAGGATGCAGCACACCCTTTCATGCGACTCGCCGAATACCTCACGGCGCTTCGCGCTTGGTGATGTGAGAGCCTGGTCCAGTGAGAACCCGGCGTGCTCCGTCCCAG
>CACKRE030000390.1:36439-51696 GCA_902602495.3 Ectocarpus sp. CCAP 1310/34 | reverse complement strand
CTTAGCGGTTAGACCATTGACCACGCGTCCTCG
Organism: Ectocarpus sp. CCAP 1310/34; assembly: GCA_902602495.3. NCBI lineage: Eukaryota > Phaeophyceae > Ectocarpales > Ectocarpaceae > Ectocarpus > Ectocarpus sp. CCAP 1310/34. The sequence continues at coordinate 51,663 of CACKRE030000390.1, read as the reverse complement.
AGAGGACGGAGCATTGTTCCCACAGCACCTCTCGGGGGATGACGGGGGATGGGGGGGTGCTATCCAGAGTATTTGCTTCTGCCCTTGAACATAATGTTACCCTGGCCTATCCTATTCTCTCACCTCGGTGGGGAGGTTGTATCCCTGATACCAGGCGTTCTTCCACCCTCCGTACATGGGAAACCGTGACAACAGGGATAGTTCCACGCCCCCAAGGTTGTGCCGTACCGTAGACGTCGAGATGTTGCCGATGTTATCCCGGTAGTAGATGTCGCTTTCGTGTGGTTGGCATCAAAAACGTATAGGTAGAAGGGGGACGTGTGGCTCATTAACAAAATGCCGTGCGAGACCACCGCTACATATAAGCTGCTGGAACGAATGGCGGTGTTGGTGGGCGAACAAACAATTGTTGGTGAGGTGCGGTGGAGAAGCGGGATTCCCTCTCGTTTGGGGTACTGCGGGGACCCTATGGGGCACGTTGTTGGTAGGTTGGTAGGTCAACGATGGCACCAGCAGGGCATCACGCTCTCCTTTCACCCTAACCCTACTCCTTGCTCCAAATATATGCAAGGACCTAGGGTCATATTTTTCTCTGCGATTCTGACAACGAGCTGTACGCCCCACGATGAAGCGGACAGCAAATTGTTAGGGCCGCAGAGAAAAGGCTGGCACGGGACTTCACATGCATTAGGACATAAAGTAGAGCAGAGAGAGAGGAAAGCTTGGCGCCATTTCGGGGGGGGAGGGAGGNGGGGGGGGGGGGGGGGGGGGGGGGGGGGGGGGGGGGGGGGGGGGGGGGGGGGGGGGGGGTGTCCTACCCTCGCACCACATACCCACGTAGCACGCGCAGATCAGTGGCGAGTGTCTGGTACCCAAACGCCTCTCACCTCCTTTGCGACACTCTGTATGAAACACGCACACACACAGCTGTATCGCGTTTCACAGCACCAAACAAACAAGAATAAACAATTAACCCTACCTCACAAAGCAAAGCCGAAGCCTCTCGGCCACGACAACGGCAGGAAACAGACTCAACGGGTGACCGTGTCGCCTCTTTCTACAAACTTCACGGGAGCGCGAAAAACCACGCTCTCTTTAATGCATGCCCCCATTCACGAACACCTCTTAATAGTAGGGGTAGGGGATGGTGAGGAGGTGACTCATATTTTGCATGCCTTAGCGGCTGGACCATTGACCACGCGTTCGTCCTACAGAAGACGGAGCGTTGTTCCCACGGGACCCATCACCGATGGTCAATCTTCCTACTGTGCCAAAAGTGTCTCAAAAATGCTTCCCGTACAACCCCATCTTTCCTGTCGATCCCTATCTATCCTATCGATATCACTTCCCGCCTTTTCAGCCTACTTCCTATGCCCCATTATGCCCCAGTTTCGCTGCCGTCTTCTCCTGCTATCCCATGATGGGGCTGTGATACGTACCTTGCACCCGCGGGTAGGTAGGCATCAAGCTTCCGGAAGGAAGGGTTCGGCAACTCCGCGTGCTTCTTAGCCATGTAGTCCATGCGAGAGAAACCGCCCTTCATCTTCGCACCAGCGTGCACCTAGCCCAGCAATGGACAAAAGAGGGTATGGTTGCAGAAGAGAATGAATGACTACACGATGGACCAAAACCGTATGATAAGAAGAGAGAATGAGTCACCACACGACGGACAAAAGGGGGCATGATAGCAGAAGAAAAGGAGTGACTACACGATGGACAAACTAAGGTATGACACCAGAGGAGAAGGAGTGACTGCACGATGGACAAACTAAGGTATGATAGCAGAGGAGAAGGAGTGACTGCACGATGAGCAAAAGGGAGTATCTATGAGCAGAAGAGAAGGAGTGACCACATGATGGACCAACGGGGATATCATAGCACAAGAAGAATGAAATGACCGTTACAGGTTAATCACGGCCCGAGAGCAGATCGAGCAGGACAGCCAGGACGCGGGATGACCGTCACCATAGCTCTCACTATTGGCCCGGGGAAAACGCCGGCATTCAGCAGTCGTGGCCGCGCGCATCTCTAAACAATCAACACCACATCAAACGACTGCCGCAGATGGGTACATACCCGAGTGACTGACTCACCAAGTCGTAGTGTTCTTCCACGGCGATGTTACCCCAGTTGGAAACCTCGATCTCGCGCAGGCAGGAGGTCGCCTTGGCGAAAGCTGCGTGGTTCACCTGAAAGACAAGAAAAAGTGAAGTTGAAAGAAAAGAGGCGTGAAACATGCATACACGAGAAAGAGAGGGAGAGAGAGAGAGTCGGGGGGGGGGAGAGACAGAGACAGAAAGAGGGAGGGGGGGAAGAGACAGGAGTGAATTGAATCTGCTGCTGTCCAACTCAACAGCGCCGACTTCTCGTACAAGAGCACGCCCCCGGAACAAGGAGGGACACTGTACCCAGTGGTATGCGGCATTGCCGCCGCAGAGGTGCTCGTGCCGAAACAATGCTTTCACCGCTGCAAGCGCTGATGCCCAACACCTCTAGACAAGTATACCAGGTAACATGCAAAATACTTCCCTCTGGGCGAAAACCCATGGCCAATTCGCGGGAAAAGGGGCCAAGACATCCCGTGTAATTTAAAAGCCATGGCCGCGCGATAGCATGCGCAACTTTTGAGCTCGCGCCTGTGAATTCTGATTTTTTCTCTCGCCTCCAAAAGCCGCAAGCGACCCGTAAACGCAATCTCCTTCTTGCCAAACACGCACCCTCCCCAACAACGAAGGGCGGGCCAAAACCACCACGCCACACCCTAAATAGCGGGGCACCCTACATGCACGGGGAACTCACGTAGTGGATTCGCAGCTCGCCCCCGTTGGCAAACGGCGGCACGTCCTCGAAGGGGCCGTACGTCACCTGGTCCGACTTGACTGACCTCTTGTTCGGCGCCTCTGTCATGCTCAGAATCTTGGGCGACAAAGAGTGATGGAAGACGCGCGCCGCAAAAAAACATGAGGGTGGGTACAGCATCAATAACCGCGACGTTAAGCAGTGTGTGTGGGGGCAACTTGTGCCAGTTGACCATTTAGCGCTGATGAAACCACCGGGTAACACAGGATAACATTCCCCTCGCGCTCAAGCACAGCAGTGGGGGATGCCCACAGCAGCCCACTCCCCTGACCCCCCGACTCAAAATTGGGTGGCCTTAAAGAAAGAAAAACAAAAAGTGGACGTACAGTTACGCACCTTGGGGGAGGCGAGCTTGAGAGTGGTGGTCTGCTTGACCGTCTTGTACGGCGAAGGCGCCAAGAGGGTGGACGCAAACACCACGCTCTGCTCCTCCAGCTGCGTTATCTCCTTCGGGAAGGCCGTCAGGACATCGGTATATACCGCCTTCACCTGGATTGGTGCACAGGGGGAGTAGGGTTTGCTTGAAGGCGGCATCGCCCAGCGTGTCATAATGTGGACTGATAGCACGTGAAGATGGCGTTGAACTGTCGTCACATGTTGAGCGGGGGGGGGATGTACTCATAGTCGTGCATGCCGTAGTCGTTAGACCATGGACCTCGCATCCCTACAAAGCCGGGACGGAGCACGCCGGGTTCTCACCGGACCAGGCTCTCACATCACCAAGCGCGAAGCGCCGTGAGATATTCGGCGAGTCGCATGAAGGGTGCGCTGCATCCTGCTAAGGGTGTTCGGCATCTTGTGCTTACTTCCTTGCGTACGGATGACAGCTGCGTATGACTTAATTTATTTTCTGGTGCTTTCACTTCCAGAGACAGTTGTAAGCACTGTGTAACTGCCTCGAGGGTGCTTGACCATTTTAACACAACGTGGTGCGATCATCCCCCTTGCGCGGAGTGAGGGTTCTCCACCCCGCACAACATGATCTACTCGACCACCATTATGGCTACCGCCAAAAAAAACAAAGGTGAAAAAAAAACGGTAACCTGGTTGCCGAGTTCACGAAGTAAATTGGCTTGTTTTACAACGTCGTTGCCAAGCGACGAAAACCCAATCCCGATGGCAAACACCAGGGGGTGAAAAAAGCCAACGAGGGTCCCGCAAGTACGGCCGACCATAGCGCAGGAAGCCAAGTGGGCTTTCGTCAAAAAAAAAAGTGGGCAGGGCATCGAATCCCCACCAGGCCAGGCCTTGGGGCTGTTCTCCGTGAGTCGGAAATGAGACAAGCATTCAGCGTTTCCGAGGACGAATCGGGGGCGAGATACGCGTTAAAATGTTAGTAGGAGCAATGCACGCTATCGAGTGCAGTGTGATGCAAGCGGCTTGAGCGGCCGTGTGGTCGATCCCTCGAGGAAGCGCGGGCAAGACACCAACGTGGGCGCCTTGGGCCGTGGAGTTGGGGTGGCGATGGAGTTGGGGGCGGTGATGGGGAAGCTACGCCCCTCCCTTCTAGTACGCGCCCTCTGGCAACATTGTGGTGCGGCGCTGGTTATAAATTTAAAGTTAAACATGCTGCTGTCCCGACACCAGTCGAACAGTGGACAAAGAACAAGTCGGCGGGCAAGTGTGATGCAGTCCTGGAGAACCGAAAGCCTCGTTCCCAAATGCCGCTTGTGTCAACACCAAACAGCGAAGAACAAAAACAACACGCTGGCGGCCGTTGTGATGCCGTCCTAGAACGTCCCGTATCTAGATACAGCTGTGGTCCGTGGGGGGGGCATGATATCTTCTATGGGCGTGGTACCTTTATTGCATACGGTACACTCACAGGACCCGCAGTGTCCCTCCTTGCTTTGTACGGCATGCGTAGATGAAACTGGATACCACATCCCATGTACAGATTTTGAAAGCTCGATTACTGTGCTCCCCGACGAAGAGGACGTGTATTGTGTCTCGACAACAAGCAGCAACGAACGAAAGAAGGAAGAACCCGGACAACGGCACCCACCGCTATCTTCACTTCTTCCTTGTTCTGGGGTAGCTCGACCGCCGCGGAGTAAAGCATCAGCCCCTCCCCCGCGCTATCTCTACCGGGAGACGGCGCATCAAGCTCAAACTCCAGCTCCGCCTTGTCCATGGTGACGCTCATGAAGGCCAAGTGATCTTGTGCATCGGCCGGGAGGGCGAACTTGTAGCTACCGCTGGTTCCCTTGACCGTGTAGGTTGTAACCACCTGGGGGCGGGGGGGGGGGGTTCATGTTTTGCACGCCTTAGAGTATACACCATTGACCACGCGTCCTCGAGAGGACGGAGCATGGGTCCCACAGGACAGATCACCGATGACCACTCACGGGGTCGAATGTTCCAGCTCAGATCGGTAACAACGAAGATTTGGGGCGTGTGCGTGGCTACCACAAACCAGCATCCACGGCCCGTGACTAGTTTCCAGACCTGTCCGATTAATCTCTGGATATTTTCTAGCTCGAACAGAAGGTTCACGGCCTGCCAATTAAAGAAGCGCCTGCTTTGGATGCAGGCGGTGGTCGCCAATGGCGTGGGTCACCTACATCGAGTAACTTTCAGACTTTGCGGCTATGACGAACAAGGAAAGCGACAGGAGCATATCCACAAGTGCATCGAACTTTGAGGGTCCACACTAAAACAACGAAGTATAAGAAACGCCACAGGAAACCACACCGGACGGTACCAACATTTTCTGTACGAGAGGAGAAGTGCTACCCGGGATACGTAAAATAACGCACACCCTGAGGGTTACCCGCACGAACCACCGTATGTGGCCCGCTTTCCTTTCTCGCCGGTGATAGACGGTGGACGAGATCACACACACCAAGTGCCGCACACAACGCCCCCGCCCCTTGTGGGGAGGACCACGCCTCGCGTCAGGCACCTCCCCTGCGTAGCCTTCGTTTCTCTTTGGATTAATCCCGTCCCCATCCTGGTACAGCAGCCTTGCGTTGCTGGTATTGCACTGCATCTTTGTTCTTGTTGTTGCCTTGTGGTCGCTGAGTAGGCTGCGCTCGTGCCGTACAGCGCACCGCAGAAGCTTTGCGTGGATTTGATGAGAGAGGAACGCTCGTTGTTCCACAGCGAGCTAAACTAGGGAAGCTCAATCTTCCAAGTCCAACAACATTTCTGTGTTCGCCGAGGGACAGGGATGACTATTGTTGATAGAGAGTGCTTTATTTCGTTTCATAGGGATTCTCGGTGTCCATGCTAGGGTTCAGGTGCACGTGAGATAACGTATGTGGCGTAAGATATCACACCCCCTGGGCAGATTTCAGAGCTCAGTTTCTCCACAGAGAAGAGTGGCGGTTTTGGCAATGGCAGCGTTGGAAGCCACCTCATCGAGATCATTCTGAAAACCTTTCGTGGGAGATGTGTATCGTTTTCGATGTGGAGTAGTTCGAGCTCTGAAAATCGGTCCACGGTGTACGATATCTCATGTCACCTATTGTACGGTGATAACATAAAGACATGGAACACGCATCCAATGTCCAGGTGCAAATCCAGGTGCTGCCGCCCCCCCCCTTCAAACCGCCCAGATTTTCTCAGCATCACCCCCCCTGGATATTGCTCACTCTCTCGATTACGACCGGCACTTAATCACCCGGTTCACCCAAGATATCACCCCCCCCACACAGAAACCACAACGGGTGACACGGACCGTTCCGGGTGTGGTTTCCCACGTCATACACGGTACCCCGCAGCCGTCGGCACGCCCACACGGACAAGCCGTTCAGGGCATGTTGAAAGGATACGAGTGCCTTGCACAGCGCGAGTGTGTATGGTAGAATATATAACAGTGCCGTGTGGCACAAGAGGTTTGGTGGTGCAAAAGGCGTTGCGTAGAGATGAGGCGCACTGTTCTGTCGTGCATGATCCACACCGTGGTGCAGCTCAGCGAAGCAGTCGCAGCTGGTGAATAGTTGCCGCTGTTGTCTGGCCTCCGGAGAGCACAAGCATCCTGTCGGGTCTGGTCTAATGCCGTGCAACTGTACAGATTTTTGGGTGATCCAATAGGGAGTACTGCTGCAGACTATTCATAGCCAAGTGTGCATGGTACGCGGAAGCATGTCTACTGCAACGGTCCTTACAGTAGTTCCCGCGGGGTAAGGCAGTTTGACCTTGGTACAGCACTACGGAGCAGCGGTGAGGCACAAGGAACAAGAATCACCGCAAATCCACCATCACCGCAGACGATCTCGTCGGGGAGAACGAGAGCAATTCCCCAATGCGGACATCAATCACACCTTGGCGAACTGCGTAGACACGTCGATCTTGCGCTGGACCTGGGTGTTCACCACCTCCGCTCGTCTCTCCGCACCGCCGGCGGCAGCGGCGGCTGTTGCCCCGCTCGCTACCAGTAAGATCGCCATCGCCACGCGGCCCGCCATCGTAGCTGTCGGCGTGCTTGCTCGCTGACTCGCCTAGCGTCCGTCAATGAGCACCGCTCTAGGAACCGTTGGTTGAGTTGGTTCCCGTGCACGAGGAGCCAAGCGCGCTCTGAGGACGCAGCAAACGAGCTCGGTACGGGGGCCGGCAGCCGAAAGGCAAGAGCAGCGGGGGCGACGCGAAATCATAACGGGTACCTCGTTTGTGGTGTACATAGGTTGCGTAAGACACCACGCCCCCCTGGACGCGTAAGTTTTATTTTTCAATCCTTGGTGCTGAGCACTCGGTCTGCTGCAGTAAACGCGGAGTGACGGAGCCGAAGTGGCGGGACCGCTTTGCCGAGAGATCTATAGCAAATCCATTCTTTGATTTTGGCATCTTCGTCGTCTTGGAGGAGTAATCGAGCTTTGAAAATCGATCGTCTTCTTCCGGAAGCAACGCCCCCCTCCCCCCTGCCCGCACCAACTGCTGTTAACTTCGACTTTGTTTCTCTATGCATGTACGTGTAGTTGTATCGCATTACTAGCCTAATTGCCATCAACCGTAGCTTTGTGCGTAGGATGATGTGTGAGGGGAACCGTCTTTCATGGCAAGGTGGAACGATTGAAGAAGTGTGGCGGGGTGGCGGGGCGGGGGACGTTCGTTGTTGTTGGGCACTTTTTTGTAGTCTGTTGGGGTCGGAGCGTTACAGAAGGAGTACGTGTAGTCTATACCCGTATATCATAGCAGCAGTAGTTCCGTCCCACACAGGAAGACATTGGCATCAAGGCGACCCACCTACTAAACATTCCATTATGGGATACCTCAAGCATTCCTGGTTTGTAAACGGTCGGAGGTGCACGAGTAACGCCCTACCGCGTTTCCAAGTTCCGCCAGGACCGATAACTCGCACGAAGGATAGACTACCAGATTCACTATGGAATGCAGAGGTCCAAGCTTGGCAGGCACGGGAACACTCCGGATCACGTCTGTGTCGCGATCCAACTCATCGCCGCTTGTCATGCCCAAGTGCAGTGCACATGCCTTGGAAAAGAGATCGCTGACGAGCTCACAAGGATCGTGTCTTGAGACCCACATGATGACCTATCATGGACGACAACATCGACCGGCAGAAATAAGAACAGTCGCAATGGCCCCGTTTCGTATGCTCCGGTTGGCCCGTTGGTCAACAACTTGTTCGTCGCGCGCCATCGGTTCCTGTCCATTCGCTACACCTTGCACCCTATAAAAAAAAATAGGTTTTAGATCCCAACTACATGCAACAATAACAATGTCAAAGAGATACATGGGCGAGCGTGGTTGTGTACCTTCGCAGCGATAAATGTAACAGGCGGGCCTCCACCCAACACAGGCGTGTCTTCTAGCACAGAATTTCCGAGAAGCGCAGATCAACGTCTCGTGTACGAGGAGGCAACTGTGTAGCGAGCGCTCACGACGCTACAACTTTCGAGGCTCCACACCGAAGAGCCCCTTGACAAACTCGTACGATCCGAACTGGATCGCGCCGCTCAGCACCGATCGCGCCATGCGAGGGTTGATGCCAGTCCACAGCGCCGAAAAGCTCTCCTCGCGGGAGATTGTCCCAAGCGCGCCAAGAACACCCCCTTCAGTTCCAAGCATGTCGGTGGGGAGGGGGTGGGTCATCATTCGGTTAGAGAAGGGCGTACTTCATCCGTGTGCTCCTGGTGGAAGACTTCGCTCATGCACGAAGTAAGCGCATAGGTGGAGGTCTCCTGTACTACCCGTCAAACAAGGCGAAAATCGGTCCGCATTGAAGCGGAGGAGACACATAAATAAAGACGGAGCTGCTAAATAGCTCTGTCGAGCAACAAATACCTTCGTAGCCCTCGTCGTCCGAAGATACGGTCATCACCCTCGTGCGTACGACATCTAAAGGAGTCGTGACGGCCTGCGCAGCAAGGCTTGCTCCAGACCCCAGCACGGCGGCCTCGATAGTGCTCAACTTCGCCCCGCCTTTGGCCTTCTTGGCGGATCGTTTAAGGACCCCGTAAACCTGTGGCGCCCCGGGGCGTAAGAGGTCCTACGTGGTGAGGACGCGGCTCGCTCCGACGGGACATGTGGAAAGTCCAAAGAGGTGGAACGCGACCCCTAAACAACCAAGAGATGAACACGAACTATCATTCATGGCCGTCGGAACTCGCAGTACGGCTGACTTGCCACTTTCTCGCAAGCTTCCTTGGAGAAGATAGAACAGTGGCGCTGTGCGTTACCATAGTAGCAGACCCTCCGTTCTAAACCTGAGGCGTGTTGCGATATCCCCGTCCCATCCGGGTCAAAAACTTTGTAAAACGCCACAAGGTTCTCCCGAGAAAAAACACAACATACGTCGTCACGTGTCGTCAAGCGAGGGTTGGAATCAACAACCGCACGCCCGAGACCACAGGAATCTCCGACGTCTCGGCAAGTCCCACATCCAACACGAGCCACATCCACTAGCCTCACCAAGAATTTGATAGCATCGGCCGGGAAGGCGTAGGCGATGTTGGAGGAGTAGCCCGTGTACAGCCCTCTCAGGCCTTCGTCGGCCAGGATGGACTTGGCCCCATCGAACCCAGCCCCGCTTCCGCTCGACAAGCCAGCCTGGGACCTGCGGGAAAAGCAATTGGTAGGGTTGATCCCTTCATCACATTCACCAAGTGCAAAATGGCTCCTGTATCTATTTTCGAACCACGTGCACCTGCCCCCTCTTGCAGTAGAAGCAACGGTCGCCTTTCAAGGAGGGAAGATCAAAAGGCACGAAGGAAACTCCGGCGGACAATACGATTCGGATAGTTGATACTTAACAGAAAGGAAGGAGCAAGGGAGCACACGACACAAAACGCCGCAATCGACCAAACTACGCGGTTGCCAAAGGCGGCACAGCTTGATATTGAAAACAGCAGGGGACGCGGCTACGCAGAGACTGGCTGCTGCCAAGACCTTGCTGAGCGACAACTCTCTCTTCACGTCTAGCGAGGAGACTGCACGTCTCCCAGCAGAAACAAACACGTGAACCTCCAGTTCCACCCACCCCATCGCCGCACCTGGTCTTGAGAAGCTCCGCTGGAGTGCGGATGCCCCAGTACGGAAACTGCGCTAGGCCCACTGCCGCGATAGTCGTAAGTTCTGCGTACTGTCCCCCCGATACGTTGCTGATCGCCGTGCTAAAAGCGTCCTTCGCCGAGAAAAATAGCGCGCCTGCGGGAATAAGTCCCCAGGTGGAAAACGAACGGATGGTCTGGTTCGGGTGCCGTTGACACTTGATCCGAAGCAACGAGTGTGCCTCCGCAAGAAGCGAATAGTGTGACAAGAATTTACCTGGCTTTGAGCCGCAGAGAGATAGTATGACGACGATAGCATCGGCACCAGGCTGCGGCGAGGTATGAAGTAGCAAATGTTTACAAATATTGTTGTTCGTCCAATACTCACTGGTACATGCTGACGTCCATTTTCCCATGCGAAATTCTGCACGGCCTTGAAAAAAAACGGCCTGGTCTTGAATACTTCATGGCACATGTGCCTCGCGGGAAAATACTCGAGTCCATCAAACAGCCTAGAAGCCTCTGTGCCCTGAAACATACACCATTAAAGGCACAGCCTAGAAGCCTCTCTGCCCTGAAACATAGTGAAAGGCAGAGCCTAGAAGACTCTCCACCCTGAAGCGTCCGAACATCCCACCTGAGGGTAGGCCTGCTAGCAAGGGGGGTAAGACGCCATCGTACAATCCGCGGAAAAGCTCGGGAGGTGAGCCATCTCGGGGTAGCTGCAGCCGAGTCTAGGTGGTACAACAGAAAAAAGACCGGCCAGGAAGGAACAAAATCGCCCCAAGAAGTTAGAGCCATGCATAACTTGACTGGAACCATAGACAAAGGGCGCTTCCATTCAAAGCGGCAGAAGGGTAGTAGCAGCGGCGGGGAAGAAGGGGTGACGAAGCTATTCAATCGCCCTTACGCGATGTTACTGTGCGTGTAAATGGTGAACCACGCCTATTTTTCATCCCTGCGCTGGAACTCGAATCATATCAAGCCAACACCGCCACGCAGGCATGATTCTGCCGAGATGGTGTTTTTATGGTCGAACAACCAACTGTCATAGAACCGATCTACAGATCAAAATCCCGGGGGGCACTCTCAAGACTCAAGACATCATCCCATTCAACCCGCCTCGTCCAAGGCCGTTGTCTTCCTAGGGGGGGTTGAAAGTGGACATCGAAAGGACCAGCCGCACGGACACACCGCTCGGTGGATTTTAGCTGGACCCCCAAGACATGGAGCAGCCAAGATAGCCACATGCAACAGTTGTCTACTGCTGTAGTGGCAAACCTCCAAGCCCGAGCGTTGTTGGTCGTACCGATGATGACCCCCCAAACTACATAGCAGATCTACGGCAGTGGTGGTCCCGATATTCCGACGTCATCTTTTGGTTGTCACGACAGTACACCGCAGTATGTCGGGACCCCACGACTACCGGTGTGCCGTATTTACGTATTTACTGCTGCTCAACAGCAGCGTTCTCATGTCTTCCTTGCAGGCAAACCACCTTTAGCGCACAACTCCTGTATTGCGATAGGCACACGTTATCGAGCTGGACAGACCTTAACGGTGTCAATGGGGTAGAGCAAGAGCTGCTTGGAGGTGGAAACAGCAGCTCCGGCCACCAGACCCGAGATGGCGCTTGAAGCTGCCGACTCCGACTCAGTGACCACGGCGGTTGGTGGTGGATGCTGGTATTCCGATTGTCCTGCTACGGCGGGAGCATTGCTGACCTCTGCCTTCTGTTCTGCTGCTGTTGTCCAGTGCGGCGAGAGTGAACGACACCAAGCAGTAGAGAGATAGAGGTGCCGGAGTTGGAAACATTTAGCGTCTTACCATCAGCTTGCCAGCTATCAAGGGTTGTTAGACTGAGTATAATGCAGGGTTCGGTACCTGACTTCAAAACTCACGAATTCACCATTGAGGCTCTGGTAACCACGACACCACTGTTCTTCACAGTGACATCTTCACGGATAGAACTGACCAAGTGCTATAGTCTACCAGAGGTGAACGTATCGGGGACGAACACTGGTGTCACTGCTGTAGTGTACCTCTGTTGTTGCAACATTCACACAAAAGGCCAGCGCTGACACACTGCTCCAGCAAGTCGTACGACACGCCGCTTCACCTCGTTCTCTCTCATGGACCGCTTGTCAACAAGCAGCCACAGAGACTTCTTCCGGAGAGTCCAGAGCTACAGCGGGCATACAAAACATCGGTGTAGTAGCTACGCCTCGGAGCAGCCGTTCCGTGTGCGTTCATACCGCGTAACAACCGACACGCCGGTCGTGAAACCGGCGCGCTTACTCCTCGACAACACGCCCTTTCGCGTCGCTTCTCTTCTCGCATCGGTGCTGCCGTCTCACCTGCGTTAGCCGCAGCTGAGCACGCAAGCAATGCAGCAGAGGAGGCCAGAAGCCCCCCGAGGAACTGTTCTCGACTTGTCGAGCCGGCACCCAGCGGTGATCTCGAGCGGCCGCCGACTCTGCGATTGCTACATGACTCCCCCTGTGACATAGACAGGGACCGCCGTTGTTGCAGCTTCACCCGTGATGTCGTCAACACGTCAGGGCGTGCGACGGCATGCAAGCCAAGTTGGACGTACGCATGTGCTACTGGCCACGCCAGGAAAATAGGAAGGGCCAATCCCCGGCAACAAACCATGAGATACGGCGATGGGCAACGGGCAACGAGCAACTGCAGACGGGCGGAAGAGGTAATATGCAACTGCTGTGTGGGTGCGGCGCAACCCACCCAGCAGATACCGTGCTGCTCAAGATACCACCTCCGGCCTGATATGAAATTTGACAACTTCGGGATCACTCGACGGCCAACAACAGACAACTACGTTTTTTCAAAGACTCTGTATAAGACAAAACACTGCAAATCGTCCGGTCCATCACTGCTGTTCTTGTTGCATGCATGCAGAGAAATCGAGCTCTTAGGCAATCGGATGGGGGAGTGCGGTCGTACTCGCCGCACACCTAGACGATCGTGATTGAAAGGCGTTTTGGGGTACGAGTTGGACAGCAGTCCTCCCAATTGCCGTTTTGGTCGTTTTTCTTCATCATACTGCTGTGCCATCCTGGCCCAATCTCAACACACCGTCGTGGCGTTACACTACCAGCAGGTGTGTCGGGTCGCCATAGCCTGCCCAGGTTGTAGGTCCTATTGGGCGTAGTCTGGTTCTCTAAAAAATCCCGGAGATCTGAAATCCAAGTTCTTTGTTCATTGGGCAACCCCCGAGCGGTTAACACGTTACATGGATATTTCCTGTGCCCCGTCTTCGATGAGAACTCCCCGAGCCGCCACCGCCACCATGTCAAACAAGCATCGTCGCGCGAGACATGACGATCCGCCACATGGGTTGTCTCGGCGAATGAACAACAACATTTACTCGTCTCTGGACGCCGAAGGAGGGACTTGGGACATCGCGCTCGCCAACTCAAGGAAGGCCATAGTTCACAACAGAGAGGTCAACAAGCGTCTTTCGTGGAATACATGAAGAATCAGTGCTGCCGTAAACGACTTCGGACTAGCTTCGCGGACCCATTTACTGAAGCATCATTTACGGGTGGAAGCCACGCAATCCACTCCTACAGCACTACAATAGACTGGTAGCAATCCATAAGCTATTAGGGTAAGACCACAGGTAAACAAACCCCTACGCGCTAGGGACGGCAAACAACAAAAAGAGGGGATGCATTCTCAAATGTGATTCTTGTACATGCGTGTCTGCCTGTCTCGGCGCCAAGGGTATGGCGAATCTCCCAAGTGAGAAAAACAACTTGGTCGTGTCCTCCACTATATATAAACATACCACATGTTTCTACGACCTCATTCGCTCTGCTTGTTTAATTAGGCCTTGTCACGCCGGAACTCTAACGAAAAGAAAGGTCACCGACTGCGCATGGGTCCCCATGAGCATCACACCACTTTCGCTAATGTTGCCCTGCGCATCGCGAACCCAATAATACATCACGGAGCGCACTGCTGGCGTAAAACAATGCTCCTCGGGGAGTTGCGGCCCACTTTTATTGCAGCTCACAGTGAGCAGTCCCACATCCCGATCGCAAAAAGAAAAACAAAACCTCTCATCATACCAAAGGTGTTCCACCAGAATTTACAGATTTTCGAAGCTACAATATGAACAATGTTTTAGAGGGGTGGGTTGAGGTTTGACAACGTGGTCTTCCTTCCCAGCACCCTGCCACAGAATCTGACAGTAGCCTCGCGCCATACCTGAGGCGCATCGTCTGCCTCGCCGTGTTGGTCACCACGACGTACTCAAAAAGGTGAAACGTGTCACATATGTCACATCAACAGGGCGTGCCATTATAGGTCGCCGTAGCAGGGCTATGGACGCCCACCTCAACTCGCGAGCCCATACCAAAAATGTTGGGAAAATAGTCAAAGAGCGCCAGGCACCGAACGGTGCGCGCACAAGTCATTACTTGCTCCACCCTGACTACAAGAGATATACCCACAATACACTCAAGGCGGCACGACAAGCACCAGACAGAGCGGCGGCCCTCAACACGCGGCGCGCTAATCAGCAATGAACTTATTTTTGTACTGGTAGACACATTGTGTCGTTTTTGTTCGGGACCCCATCTCAACCCCACACACATCCCGTCGACCATAGGCCATCCACAGACGAATGCCAAGCAGGTTCAGGGAAGAACGACCAGCAAACACGATATCAACACCTTCTTGGTTATTCCGATGAAATCTACAGGGTGGGAGAGTCCCAACAAATAGACGAAAAAAGAAGAAGACAAGAGCACCCAGTCGCCCCGATTTGCACCCCTTTCCCGCGTTGCCTCAATAATCGACCACCGGCAATGGCCGCCATGATTTCCGGCCGAAAAATGGACCTCTCTCTCTCTCTCTCTCTCTCTCTCTCTCTCTCTCTCTCTCTCT
>CACKRE030000390.1:19253-30197 GCA_902602495.3 Ectocarpus sp. CCAP 1310/34 | reverse complement strand
CCGCTTCTACCCCCCCCCCCCCACCTGTAGACACCGCAGGACCCCCTCCAAGGACAGCGACGGCACGGCCGCTCCCGCGCCTGCTCCCCGACCGTCCCCCGCTCCCGGCCCATCGGCAGAGCGTGGGGCCGCCGCTCCCAGCCCCTGCTGCTGAACGCCCAGCGCCATGTTTCCAGTTCCTCCCCAGGCCCACCTTCCGCCTGCGATGACGAGTAGAGGGCCGAGCGAGCCAGCGTCCCCTTCGCCCGCTAATCGGTACACGGCGTGCGCGTGCCCCCCGCCGACTCCGGCGGCGGGGGCGGCGGCGGTGTTCGAGTCCATCGAAGTGGTGCCGTCGACCAGGACGAAGTCGTCGCTGCCGCCGGAGCCATCGTCGACTCGTCGATCCTGCTGACCCTGATGCTGCTGCTGCTGCTGTTGCGACACTGGCTCATCGCTCAACCTGCCCATCACCCCCGACCTGTTAGACCCTCCCCCGCCGACCGCCGCCGAGGCCGCGTCCCCTTGGTACGCCAAGCCGCCATCGCCGCCGACGTTAACCCCGCCACCTTCCGCCACGCCCAGCCCTCCCGCCGCTCCGCCCCACATCCTCTGGCGCCCTGCGGTCACCATCGCGGCCACCTGTAGCGGGTACCCGTCCGGAGGGGAAGCGTTCAGCGCCTGGAAGCTCCTCTCCGGCGCAGCCGCCGCCCCTGCCACCGCCTGTGACGCCACCGCCAGCACCTGACCACCGGGGGAGTTCCCCCGGAGCGTCGGCTCCGGCGCCCGCCCGCCGAGGTCGAGGGATGAAGGTCGCGAGTGCCCACGGCCGGGGGAGTCGTCCCCCCCCCTCGGAGGCGGCCCCAAGCTGTCCCGCCGGGGAGTGGGCGACGGCTGCGAGCCTTGCGGCGACACGGTCGCCGACTGCGGAGGGCTGTCGCCGACCAAGCTGAAGGCCACGCCGCGGAGGCCGGCGGCGGCGGCCGCCGCCGCCGCCGCCCCTCTCTCGCGCGCCCTCGAGGCCGCGTAGCCCATGTAGGAGACCTCTGGCGCCGAGTTGGGCCCGTTCGAGCGCAGGCGCTGCTGCGGCTCGTACGGCGCTTCCCCCCCGCCGCCGCCGCCACCGCCGTCGTAACGACCATCGCCGTGCCCGTGCGGAGACCAACCCTCGTTATTCCCCTGGTCATCACGGTCCCGGTCATCGTACCCCCGACCGCTACGGAGGAACGAACTCTGCTGCTGCTGCTGCTGCTGCTGCTGCTGCTTTTGGCGGATAGGTATGGCGCGCACCCCTCCCCTCGACCCGCGCCTGGAGTACAACGACCCCGAGCCCTTGGCCGGCGAGGGAGGCGTCAGCGGCGGCCGTGACGGGGTGCCCTGCTGCGGCGCGGGTCCCGCCCAAGGGCCCCTCGACGACCTCCCGCCCGCGCCCCGCGAGGGAGGGGTCTGGAGCCGAGTGCGCTGCGCGACGACCGGGGGCTCGCTGAACGTACGGCTCAGTGGCTTGAACCGCCCGTCCTCGTCCGGGGGGCCTCTGGCCCTCGCACCGGCCCCGGCGTCGTTCCCGCCGCCCCCACCGCCCCAACGCCACCCCTGAAGCGGCCACCAACCACCACCACCGGCACCCCCGGCGCGGGCATTCCCTTGGTCCTGCTGCTGCTGCTGCTGCTGCTGCTGCTGCTGCTGCTGCTGCTGCTGCTGCTGCTGCTGCTGCTGCTGCTGCGCGCGATTTCTTCCCGACCCCGCCACCACGCCCAGGGCTCCGGGCGGCGACCATTGGACTCCTCTCCCTCCTCGCGGCTGGCTCGCGACGGTCTGGTGATGCTGCTGCTGCTGAGCTCCGGCGGAGTAGGCGGCCGCCGCCGCCGCCGCCGCCGCTCCCGATGCCGCTAAGGCATCCCCCTCGACATTCCGCGCGCTTCCGCCACCACCACCACCACCCCCAGAAACCTTCCGATCCGTCGCGAACGATTCCCTCCGACCAACTTCCGCCGCCCCGCGGCCCGAGGCTACGTCGGTGGCGCCGTTGCCATCCGCCGCCACCGCCGCCGCCGCCGCCGACGACGACGACGAAGAACAAGCAGAGCGCAACACGTCGCTATTGAAGAACTCCCTGAACGACGCGCGCTGCTGCGGGTCGGGCACCAGGAGGCGGCACAGGAGCTCGTTGCAGGAGCGGCCAGGTCTCGGCACGCCGTCGGGCAGCGGGTAGAAGCCGTCCCGGGCCGGCGGGCTTGGGCCTCGACGGATGTTGGCCAGCAGCTGGATCTGGAGTTTCGTTTTTCGAAAGTTTGCATGCAACCAAGGAAAGAAATATCGGTTCGACATACACGTATACTCTTAGTCGAAGGGGACAGTTTAAAGTCAAGTCACTGCAGGGTAAGTGGGAGAGACCCCGGCTGGAGTTTTTTTTTTTGTCTTCACTTCAAAACAGGGTTCACAGCACTTGTGCCGTTTTCCCCAGCCCGTGGTCACAACTCGGCGTACTTTGAGTAAACTTATGCCTTACACCGTGATAGTCTAACAGCAGTGATGCGATTTGCAAAAATTACACTAGGTCGCGGCGCAGTTCCGATACAGCAGAGAGGACGTTCATGGCCCAGTTGCCTTCCTGGCACCAGCCCCGGTGACGGATCGGTTTCACCTTCCCTATACAGAGGCTTTCTTGATGTCTCTGGTTGCTCGTCGTCTTGGTTGCTCTGTGCCATTCTACTGCTGTCGGCTTGCCGTTTCAAAATCTCCGCGCACACGAAAAATGCCTCGCGTTTTCGGCGCGGAGACACAGCCGCACGTTGCCTGCTTCAAGCGAGACAAACCGTCGCATTCTGCGTGTCGTGAATGCAACCTTTTCCACGCCAACGGTAGTTCCGTGAGCGATCGCACGCTCGGACCACTACTTATATCGGAACACACAAAAAAAATCAAGCAACTCCACGGGCAACTCCCAAAAAGAGAGAGCGCCGAGATAGGGCGAGAACCAACCTGATTTTGGCCCCCAAACGGCGGCTTGCCGGCCAACATCTCGAACAAGATCGCCCCTACGCTCCACAGGTCCGCCTTTGCACCGTACTTGTGCCCCTGGAGAATTTCCGGGGCCTTCACAAAGAAGAGAGGAGAAGAGAAGAGAGGAGAGGAGAAGAGAAGAGAAGAGAAGAGAAGAGAAGAGAAGAGAAGAGAGAAGAGATCATGAGATAAGAGAGTTGCCGCACCGAGAGTCAGCGCGCCGCCGTGGTTTCGACAAAGGTACAAGGGGGGCGAGGGGGGGGAGCTCACGTTTTGCATGCCTTCGCGGCTTGACCATTGACCGGCTGAAGGTTTGTGTGGGGGGCGCTAAACATACAAGGCGCGTACGCGCGCGCCGACGTGTGTGTGTACGGGGGGCGTCGTGCTTCGGCAGCAACGAGCGGGCCGCCCGTCTCGTTGGGTAGCCTCGGCAACACTATCGAATACTACACCAAGAATAGTCCCGTGAAGAAACAAAATGCCCGGTTCTTGTACAGGAAATATCTGAGAACCACCTGCACACCAGAGCTTGCGAATCAAATTGACATGGCACTGCGTGTCGACTACTACCTGGGAACACACAGGGGGAGAACAACAACAGGAAAGGAACTACCTAACGACGCGGTTTCAATAACCAGCGCGGTGGTTTCAATCACAGCAGTCCCGCACCGCGCGCAAAAACGCGTCCCGCTGGCCCCTGGGAAAGACCACCGGCGCCTCACACACAAGAGATCAGATGCAACACACACTGGTAGCATCCGAGACCTCCACGGCGTCACGTCGGGCACACGGAACCGGGACACAAGCCGAAGAAGGGAAGAGACAAGCCACCCCCCTGCTCGTGCAATCGACCACCGTGCGCAACACCAAAACACACCTCCCGCGCTGCGGGTGCATCTCGTCGATGAAAACAGCCCTGCCAACACGTGTTCGCGCTTGAACATGACCGTCCCCTTCTGCTTGAACTAAGTGATGGGCGGGAGAAGAAGAAGCCAGGGGATGAAGAATAAAACACTACGCGCGAGACCTCTCGGCTCCAGCCTTGCCGCGCAAGCATTCACGAAACGCCAACTCCGCGGCAAGCAAAAAACAGCTCTGCTTCGGCTCGGGCTGCCAAGCTCAACTCACCATGTAGAGGGGGGATCCGCAGATGGTCTCCGCCATGGAGGCCTGCGCCAAGTGCCGGGCGAAGCCGAAGTCGGCGATCTTTAACGTGGCGTCTAGGCCGGGTCCCGAGAGCAGCAGGTTTTGGGGCTTGAGATCCCGGTGGACGAGGTTCTTCGACCACAGGAAGTGAAGCCCAGAGCCTGTGGGAAAGGGGGGCCACGCAGACGCGGTAGGAGGGGGTGGGGGGTTGAGAGTAGCTCTGTGAGAACAAATCAAGGGTGGGGGAAGAGCGATTGGAGGAATGCCGATTCTGCTGTTACGTGGTGATCCACTAAGGGCACGAAAACAGTACAGAATCTACGGACGGTTTGTTTCCCCAACCACCGCGTGGTAGGGGTCTCGTCAACCGTCGGGCACATGGTCTCGTCAACCGGCTGCCTTCATAACACCGCTCCGCTGTTACTCCCGTTCAAACTCTTCGTGTGTTTCGGCGAACCATAAACGCACGGACCACCAGAGATGCATTCGTTGTCGCCAGCGGAAACACCGGGCGAGGGCGGACCTACGGTCCTGTTTCCCTGGACATGGCGACATACGGCACAGCAACACACCGCACACCGCACACAAGTATCCCTCCAAAAACGCGGGCAACACACAACACAAACAGGCGTGCGGCCTTGTATGCCTCGGACCTCGGCCCTCTCGCACGGCGGTGCTGCATCTTCCGAGACCTCCAGGAAACAAGGCGACAAAACGTCTGCCTCGCCCTTGCGGGCACGACGCGACCAAACGACACAAGCGAAAGCCCCCATCCCCCCACCCCCCCAGGCTCAATGGACATGCAGCAGAGGCGGCGGAGCACGCAAAAAAGGCGATTTTTGCCGTACCTAGGTGGCGCATGAAGTGCCTCGCAGACGTCTCCGCCAGCTTCCCTTCCTTCCGTATCAGCGCCCTGAGGTCGCCCCCCGCGCAGTACTCTAAAACGAGGTAGATGTGCCGCTCCGTTTTCTGAGACATCGAGGGAAAAACAAACACAAACACATATTAATAGGTCACCAACAGAGAGCACAAGGTGCATGAGTACGGTGGCATACGAAACGCACGTGGTAAACAGCTCCACCCTGGGTGGTACCCTATCCAACAACGGATGATGTTCCAATATTACCAGCATGCGATTATGGTAAGTACATGTGTGAAGAAATTGCCTATTTGCGCTTCTGTCGAAACATCGATTGTCGGAAACAAAATATTGAACGTTTTTCACACCCTGGACAATGGACAATGCATGCGGGAATGGCAATAGCAATGACAACGTGGTGCGACAAACGATCCCTCACACTATTGCCAAATACCGAGCCGGTCGACAAGCAGCACATGCTATCAAAATTTTCTCGCGTTCCCCTGCGACTCGTTAAGCCGCTGGGCTCCGAACTACGCTAGGGATGCGTGCGTGCATCACAAGCACAAGGGTCGACGAGCATCTTCCAACACATGTCAACGCCATGCACGAAACAAAGGCCCAACTTTCCGTCGCGCCGGTAGACGCGCGACTCAATTCGGCGACTACCACCGGTAACCTGCCTGGTTTTCGCGGATACCCAAGGTTCCTTCATGAGCATCAGCAGAAACAGCAAAGCAGCACGGAAGATAGAGGGCACCCTCGATCCAAGAAAGAAAATCTTGAGCAGTCAACACCTCCCACCTTGATGTCGTAGAGCTCGACGATGTTGCCGTGCCGGAAGCTCTTGAGGATCGAGATCTCCGACTCCAGGTTCTCTTGGAGTTTTCCCTATCCTCACGCGCGACGAGAGACGACGACGGGGACAACAACAGGCGGTCTCTTCCCTTCGAATCTCTCAACCAATCAGAGGAGCGACCTTCGATTCAACATACAGCGGGAACATCACTTTGGAATTTTGGCCACTGTGTGCGCAAGACGGCCTGATGCTTGATGGCGAGGACTGCCAGACGGGGTACAAGAAACGCGTCAAGCAAGTGCATGGACACAGATGACTACGGTCTTCGGAGGAATACTGGTTACCCAGGGAACAAACAACGCGGCTTGTAACACAAGGATCCAGAAGTATCTTTCATTTCAGACCAGGGATAGTGCGGCGGTACGCGTTGCGGAGCAGCATCCTTCTCAGGGATTTTCAATTAAGAAACATGTTGGGTAAAGCATGCAATCGGGGAAGTTGGGTTATGGGATAGGGTCTGCGCCCCCCCTCCCCGTTTAATTTCCTCATCAACGTAATAATTTTGCGAAGCCAGTCTTTAAGGAAAATGTCGGAAGTCGAGACGGTCACGCAGACGACAGCACTTGCCGCCACCCGCCTACATCAACAACTCATACCAACAAGGACGATAGGAAGACTAATGCAAAGGTGGTACTGAGCAACCAATGGGCAATAAGAGAACCTCGGGAACGCCCTCACAAACGATAGCCGGCCAAGACAACAAGCAGGGCAACAACCGTAGTGCCACAACGCACCTGCACACGAGCGCGACTGATGGCTTTCATCGCGAACTCCCTCCCCGTCTCCCGCTGACGAGCAAGGAACACCTTGGAGCATAAACATATCGAAAAATGATCGGATAGGCGTGTAACTCCACAGCAAACGAACCGATGCATGACGCATGTTGAAAGTGGCCCGAAAAAAAGAAAGCTGGCGAAACTTGCTGTAAGAACGCAACGCGTGTCTGTGTGCGGTACATCTGCAGGCGTGCGACCACAACAACGCGTCTTTTTGACGGCGGAGGCGTTTGCCATTGTGGAGTCTAATTGGAGCACTTTTTTTTGGCATAACAAACGGAACCGGGTATGCATCCATCGCGATGCTGCTAGTTGATGTGCCACGTTCGTGGGTGAAAAAAAGCAATAGCCTTCGCAGGGTTTTCGTATTATGGAAACATGTTGGACAAAGCATACAATCGGGGGAGTTGGATCAGGGTTAGGGTTAGGGTTAGGGTTAGGGTTAAGGTTAGGGAAGAGGGTCTGCGTACCACTTCCCAATTCTAGTTCCCAATGATATTGAATTTCCCGCGAAGGCGACCCAACAAAAAGAGAGGCTCTTGGCGCGATTCCACGCTTGCCCTTTCAGAAGAAGAATGCGCGACGCCCACTACCTTCCTAGGGTAGCACACCGGATCCAGGACCCTTCCCGCACTTGACGCGTAGCCACTACTCCAAACCGTGTGCGTAGCACCAACTCTACACATGGCAGGCACAGCAGATGGGCGGCGCGCAAACAACGAAATGCGCAGAGGGACCACACGGGCAGTAGAACACAAAGTCGAAGTGTGTGCGTGGCCCGGGTTGGTTTGTCCCGAGGTGGTGACCGTTCACGTGTGAGCACGATGGGATTTCGGTAAGCTCCAAACCGGTGGCGACTTGAGCTCCAGTCAAAAAGCCGCGCTACTTAGACAAGACTCTTCACTTGTGTGCATGATGGCTAGTGCGTACACTTTGTACAGACAACATACGAAGGTACTGGGCGGACCGGAACGATGATATTTTTTGAAGTGAAGACAACAACAACAACAACAACAACAACAACTTTGAGGAATAGCGAGTGCTGCATTCTTCTCACTTTAAAAGCGGAAGGCAGGCGCACCGCAGGAGGGGTGGCTGGGGGGCCTCAGGGAGGGGGACCCTTCTGGTGACCACGGATGGAGCTCCTACACCCGCCAAGAAAACCGCTGTGTTTCTGTTGACCCTTTCAGTACCCAGTCCCTCTGCACAAAAAAAAAGTCGAAAAAATGTTTTGTCAGCCATTGGTCGAGGGGCTACATTCCCTCCAAAGAATTTGAGCTCCTTGCCAGACAAAGGGTGACTTGGCTTCAGTATTAAGAGTGTCCCCAAAACACGTGGGGAAACTTTTGATACTGAAGCCAAGTCAGCAAGTTTTTCCAGTACCAGGCGATGTTCAGTTTTACGATCTAGGGGGCACGCGGGTTGGGAATGTGTACAGAAAGTCAGAGGCTCAGGAGAGGCACCTCACAGCATACCGTAGCCGACACAACATGACACACCTACATAAGAAAATACCCCCCCACAGAATACGCCCCCCCCGGTGTTTGCCAACGGGGTTGGGTTTCCGTCGCTTGGCAATGACCTTGAAAAACTAGCCAATTCACTTCGTGAACTCGGCAACCAGGATACCGTTTTTGTTTTACCTCTGTTTTTTTTTTGGCGGTAACCACAATGGTGGTCGAGTAGATCATGTTGTGCGGGGTGGAGAACCCTCACTCCGCGCAAGGGGGATGATCGCACCACGTTGTGTTAAAATGGTCAAGCACCCTCGAGGCACTTACACAGTGCCTACAACTGTCTCTGGAAGTGAAAGCATCAGAAAATAAATTAAGTCAAACGCAGCTGTCATCCGTACGCAAGGAAGTAAGCACAAGATGCCGAAAACCCTTAGCAGGATGCAGCGCACCCTTCATGCGACTCGCCGAATATCTCACGGCTCTTCGCGCTTGGTGATGTGAGAGCCTGGTCCGGTGAGACCCCGGCGTGCTCCGTCCCGGCTTTGTAGGGATGCGAGGTCAATGGTCTAACGACTACGGCATGCACGACGATGAGTACCCCCCCCCCCCCAGAATACGATACCCCGGTGATGATTTTGGGCGTTCTGACAAATCATCGGTTTATCACCCGGGCTACATTAGATAACACAGGTTACGCCGCATATATTCACGGGGCCCTCCTTCTATCACCTGGGTCATACAGCATCTGCCCCGTGAGCATCGCACACACATACACAACATCTGCGTGCGGGGAATACCCCGCATGGAGACATCCAACAACATGAAAGCGCAGGGAGAGCACAATGCCGCCGAAAGTACGTCCGCTTCTTCCACAACTGCTTCGACCGCAGCAGTACAAGCGTCACTGATCACCTCGTTCTTTCAAACGAGAGCACACTTGTTCGACGCAAGCGGGTCCTGCTAGGGCTCGTCCTTCTGCTGCTGCTGATCTAACAGCAGCAGCAGCTGGCACAGCGACAAGCGCCAACGTGACAGCCACCGCATCGCCTCACCAGCAGCAGCAGCCACACACTTTCCAGTGTCCGTCAGCAGCGTTTCAACTGTACAAGCAGCGTTTATCACCCCTCCTTTCCATCACACACCGTCGTTATCACCCCTCCAACCAAACCCGGTGGGTGTTCGGACGTGCTACCACACCCCCTGCGGGGCCCCTGGGAGCTGCAATTTATCACCCGGACTACAAAAGATACCACCCCCCCAACAGGTAGTGAAAGAACTCGAGGCGGCGCAAATGAAAGCAGCGAAAATCATCCTTGGGTGCTCCAAGCGCACAAGTAATGCAGCCGTCAGGGCAGAATTGGGGATCCAATCCCTACGGTCGGGAAGAGACGCGAGGAAGCTGACATGGCAGTATCGCATGTGCGGGATGGGAGAGGAGAGGTTGCCGAGGATTGTATGGGAGGCGAAGTGGGCAAACGACAAAGAGGGGTAGACAACCCGCGGAATGGGTCAAGGTTGTAGAGGACGTATGGAAGGGGCTCGACATCGACGAAGATGAAACGCTGGAAACGGAGGGTCTACAGGGGTTCAAGGAGAAGATATCTGTTGCTTGTGCCGAGAGAGAAGAACAGAATCTGAGGAAAGAATCCAAGGATAAGGAGGGTCTAGAAGTGTACGGAATGTTGAAGGAAGGAATAGGGTTCAAGGACTACCTACATGGACCAATGGATGCAGGAACAAAGCTTAAGGTCAAATTCAGGACCGGGGACATAGGCCTTCGAGAACGTCGACGAAGACATAGGACGGTAGACGAGGAAGACGACGAGTTCAAATGTGATTGCGGCTTCGAATGCGAAGACCGTGTTCATGTAGTCGCGGAATGTCCGTTGTACAAGAAGGAGAGGGAAGTGTACGTGACTGAGCTGGGAAAAATAGATGGAACGTACAGGGAGATGTTTGAGGCATGGAATAGAGAGGAAAGGACGGTAGCTGTACTGGGGCATAGGAGGTGGGTCGAAAAGGCGGGCAGGGATATCGTTAGGATAGACAGACTAGGGAAGACATTTTCGAGCCACCTTTGGCGAAGTAGAAAGGAACGATTGGCTATCGGTGATCGGTCCTGTGAGAACATTGCTCCGTCCTCTCGAGGACGCGTGGTCAATGGTCTAACCGCTAAGGCACGCAAAACATAAGAGTACGCCCCCCCCGCCCCCCCCGCCCCCCCCTCTCAACAGGATGTAACACCCGGTGATGATAATTTTTTTAAGCCCAAAATGTCATCACCGGGGTTTGTTATCTTGTGTCGTCTACGGTATCACACAGTGGACCACCTCAGCCAAGCATGATAGACCAAGGGTAGTGGAGCTTAGCGTGACTGCGGTGCGGTAGATAGGCATTTGAATGCCGTGTCCCAAAAGTGTCCGATTTGGGTTTCCAGTAGTACTACTTGTATACCGTATATGACACAAGATAACACACCCCCTTGACCGATTTCGAAGCTCGGTTTCCGAACTGCAGGAACAGTCACAGCGCCGAAAACGGCGGCGTTGAAACCGTCTCGTCGAAAGCTGTTCGAAAATGTATCATTTCGTTTATGCATCCCCTTCGTCGTGGAGTAATCGAGCTTTGAAAATCGGTCGAGGGGGTTTGTTATGTTAGGTCATATACGGTACGAAGGTTGCAACATCAACCGCGGTAACCGGCAACGCTGTGTATGAGAGCGCTGATTGAAAGTGAAAGTCACGAAAGAAAAAAACAGAAAACAGTGGGAAACCGTAGACATACAGATAGCTTTTCGCTCACGCTACGGATTCATTGCTTATCTACTAAAAAAATGGCTGAGTCTTACGGCGTGATTATTTCCGG
>CACKRE030000390.1:8508-19193 GCA_902602495.3 Ectocarpus sp. CCAP 1310/34 | reverse complement strand
GGCCCCCCCCCCCCCCCCGAGAGAAAAAAAAAATCTCAGAAATAATCACGCCGTAAGACTCAGCCTAAGACTTATTTCTGTAGATAGAGATGGATTTGTTGTGTGATATTAACAAAATAAAAAAAACACCGTCGATCGCTTCACAACCGAGAGGGCGGTGCCGAAAAAGGGTGACCGATTCTGGACAAATATATCTAGCCGAGAGCTTGCCTGGGACTCATCCGCCAGTCCTCCCCCCCACTCTGGGTTGTGGAGCAATCGAGCTGAATATTGCATGCATAAGAAAGCCATCTTCGTATTTAGTAGCAGTGGGGGGTGCCAGTCACTCGAAAAATACGGCGTTGTCTCGAACGAGTACACCGAGTTGCAATCAGCGGGCTCTTGCACGACCAATTGATCCTCCTTCAAAATCCGCGTTTGTGCTCATGAGCGCTTGCGATTACAGCGAGTGCCATGCGAGTTCAAGCGAAACATGGTGTCGGCAGCAGACACCCGTTTTTGGAGATTGGTTACGTGTGGCCGACATGTAGCGATATATGTGTGCAAGCACTTTCCCTCAAACATCAACATGGCAACGTCCTTTCATCGTTCAACCGCTCTGTTGGCACGTCACCCGGCGGCACACCCATGACAAAGCACTCCAGAAGCCACTTGGGAGGGCGAGGCATCGAAGGGGTAGGGGATAGCACCCCCTTTCCCTGTTAGATGGACGCTGCCGATCGCCACGAGCGGCGCACTTATGTCGCATGGTGTACCGAGCGGACCCGCAGGCATTTTCACGTCTGAAGGCATCATGCATACACGACTTACACAATGCTGCTGTCACATTTGCAAACGTTAGCTTCAAACACGATTTTCCCTTACCGTGGCAAAGGAGCCCTCTCCTAGATGACCCATAAGGTGGAACTCGCCGACTGATCGGCTCATCTCCAACTTCAGCCCAACCCAGCGGCCGTAGCTTCCTCGCTAACTGTCACGATGTCACGATACCTCGATCGTGCGACACGTCGACAGACGTGCTGATTTGCGGAGATTTATTAGAGAACAAAACAGAAAAAAACAAGTCTTGGCGCGCGGGACTACACTACACTGCTGCTGCTGTCGCCACGTTTGGAATGGCGAAACACCAAGATATCACAGAAGCATGCACAAAGATTCTATGTTGCATGCGGGCGCGCGCACCCTTAGCACAAGCGGATGATGAGATTCATATCATTGAGCAGGCAGAGATGAGATCGGGTCGCGCGCGTCGCACCAAAATGCGGAAGGTCGACGCAATTTGAAACAAAAAACTTCCACATACCAGATATAGTTTTGTACCATATGCGAACCCCCCAACCCAGGCGACTCTGTGCTCTGCTCTGCGATGCCCAACAGGTACTCATTGACCCACACACAACGCGCGTGTCCGCACCGGCCCGCGTATAGCCCAGCCGACGGGCTTAAATTAAGCGACACGTTGGTGTTACTGGGGAAGGGAAAATGATCCGAGAATCAACAAGGTATGTATGTATGCGTGACAACACCAGGTTTGCTCTCGCTTCGTGGTTGGACGTGCGAGCATCTTTTGCAAGGAGAACGAGAAAGAACGAGAAAGAGAGCGATAGCAGCAATGTAGGCCCGATGTGTCCATTACAGCAGTTTTGCAGCTTGGCGTTGTGCCCGCGATTACCATTGCCTGATGCAAGCACTCCTGGCGTGTAGTGGTCACGCCTTTACGTTGTCCCACATTGCTTTGAGTACTTCCTCTTTCCATCTGAAGTTGGGTCGCTCGCTATTTTTGGTTGACAACTAGTCTAGACTTTTACTAATTGGGCTCGCGTAAACTTCCCTCACTTGCATTCAGCTTGAACATCACCGAGCTGCGTTGTCTTTTTTGCAGATCGAAGGCGCTGAGATTTTATTTGGGTCGTGAGGTGGAAACGCAGAAACCACCTGAAACGATCGGGTTGTTGAGGTGTGCATTTTTCCCTGCTCTGATCCAACGGATCCGACCGGAAGGTGTTGTGAAAGCAGTCAAATTTTTTCAGGAGTAGACTACTTGTAGTCCCACCCGCCGCGGGACTTTTATGTTGGGATACATGAGGCGCCGCGGCAGAGCGCACCCATCCCCACGTCAATTTTTTCATCAGACACGGAATACCGGCGTTTTAGAGGGGTAGAACCGGGTAGATAGACACACACGTCGATTTTGTAAGGCTTTTTGTCAGGCAGAGACAGATGATTGGATGAGTGGGGGATGGGCACGACGCTCTCGGGAGAATCCCCGAAATCCTCTTGACAGCAGCACCACACACGACGCAGACAACATACGAGACAACCAGCACAGCAGCATACGGACTGCTGTAGGCCAAGGGCAGGTAAAGGCACACATCACGGGAGGCGTTAGGTGTGACTCTTACGGCCCGTTGCCTGCTGTGGGCAGCACAAGCGAGTGACGACGCAAGTCAATCTGCGGTTCGTCTGCATTACACTCGACCTGCCGATCTTTGGAGCTTCTCACACGGACGCATCCCCACAACAGACAAGGAGACCTACACACTGCTGAAGGCCAAGGCCGGCCAAAGGCACACATCATGGTTGGCGTCGCAAGATTTTTGTAGGCCCCGTGGCCCGCTGCTATTTAGCAGCGCAAGTGAGGGGAACATGCGAGTGCACACAAGTCAACAATCTGTCTGCGGTCTGTCTGCCTTACGTCTGTCTCCAGGTCGGTCTTTCCACTACAGAAGCACACCCCGAAACAGAGACGAATGAGTCGTACACAACGCTGTAGGCCAAGGGCTGCCAAATATGCACATCGTAGCATGCATCGGGGGCGATCAATAGAGCCCGTTGCCAGCTGCTAGCAGCGAAAGCCAGGAAAGAAAGTGCACACCCATCCTGCACTGCAGCAACAACAGCAGCAGCAGCTACATGTAGCTGATGATTATGAGAGCTGAACAGAGCTCTCAGTCATCCTTTGACTGAATGGTGGTGTCGGGTGAGATGTGGGCGTGTGCACTGGTGACCTCTGTGGTGGCGTGGGCTCCATCCATATCTATCCACGCTTGCTTTGATGCCTTCCGACCCTTCTTCTCGCGCTTCGCGCGAAAATATGAAGGAGTATGTCTCAAGTATCTGTGTATGGGAGGTGCGCCGTCGCCGCCACTTGATGAAGCACCTGTTGTGTTTCGCAGGAGGCGTGTTTTTTATCTATCTCATCCATGGTACATATTTCGGCGGTATTTTCATAGAGCCGAAGCGCGACTTATTACTCCATTGTTTTTGTAAGAGACTCTCCAAGAAGCACTTGCTGATATTTAGTGCTCAAATGCTCCCGATCTTGAGCCCGACGTGAGTTAACTCCCGGATTCTTGCGTGGAGGCTGGGTCTGTAGAGTACATGTACTGCTGTGCTTGGTTGTCCTCGGTTTTGCTGGAAATATTATGTTCAATAATAGGCGGGCGAGGTAAAATGACTTACGCCTTGTGAGAAGTGGACGTACCACTAGCGGTGTGTCACGCGAGGAACAGAACGAAACACAGAGATACGCGTGCAGCATGAGTTTCAAGTGCCGGGCGATATCGCGTTGATTGCTTCGACAATGACACCTCCAGATCTCCCCTGCTTGCTTTCACCGTCGTGGACCACATTGGAGGTCGAGAAGAATTGTTCCTCCTCACGTGGATTCGTGCCCCCTCCGTGGGTCCGCGTGGGTCCGAGCTGCCAATGTTGCCTCCATTTTTGGGCTGTTACCGGTCTACTCGAGGGAACGCACAATTGTCCAGCTGCGGACCGATGTGATATGGCTGCGTTTTCCGGGCCACATCATATTCTTTGCTCGCCTTGATTTGTAGGGACTGCCTTCGGGAGGATTGTAGAGTCAATCTATGAAATAGAGAGGAGGGCTTCGTATCCTTATCCCTCACCCTAACCTAGAAGCCCAACCACACCCCACACCCCCTTGTGCAACCAAGCTCTAGTTTACGTGCGAGGTCTCGGTACACGGCCCACCAATCCAGCCGCCGAGGGATCCACGTGCGGAACTCGTCCTCCAAACAATGAACAACTACAAGCCCAGCACCCACCCGCTTGTTCTCTCACTTGCTGCAAAGACTTTAACGCATCCCCTTCGACTGCCGTGGTATTTTCTCGAACGGGTACTATGTGCACGTGAATAATTAAAAAAATGCGAAACGCTCGACCGTGCTTCCAAAGAACGTCGTCATGCGGGTTCATGACGCGGTCACGTTCCCCTTACACGCCAATCGACACGCGTTGTTGCTGTCCTACTATATACCGTAGGTTGCATAAGGTATCACACCCCCTGGACCGATTTCCAAGGCCCGATTACTCCACGATGAAGAGGATGCCGAAATCAAAGGATGCGTTTCCGGAAAACTCTCGACGAGACGGTTCCGATGCCGCCATTTTCGACACCGTCACTAATTCTCCTGCCGAGATATCGAGCTTCGAGAATGGGTCCGGGGGGTGTGATATCTCATGCAACCTACGGTAAATTGCCCTCAAAGCCCATGGAGACGGCGATGACGACGACACCTGACCTTTCCGCGCGGCCTGTTATCTTCCCTCGACGTTTTTTTTTTTTGTCGCCAGGCGGCGCCGGCGCTCACGGAGCGTAAGCCCCGGCCGAAGCAAGCGCATCAAGTCCCGCAGCAGGGATCGCAGGGGCCGAGACGTGGCGCCCCCCTACGGCGGCGGCAGGGAGGCCGAGAGGTTCGTCGACCCGGCGCCGGCGAGGCAGCGTGAGCGAGGCGGTAGGGGCAGCAGGGACGACGGCCGGCGCGTCACCCGCAGCCGTGAGCGGTGAGACGAAGAATGTTGCGTTTTTCTTTCTTGTATTTTGCGCGTTTTTTGTTGCTTGGATCGCATCGACCGTCCAAACCGACGGTAGACAGGTGTAACACCCGCAGGATGCGCTCACCCCGGCTCTGTTGTCAACCGCACTGAGACTGAGTTGATGTCTTTCGTTTGTCAGCCGATTAACGAGGTCGATGCGAGCATTATATGACGCACAAAACAATACACGAAACGCCACACACTCACCACGAAACATGAAAGTCTTGATTAGCAATTAGCAATGGTGCTGCTGCAGCTCGGAGAAACGACATGTATATTTCGAAAGGCAAACTGCAGCACCGGGCCCTCATGTTGTCGCGCGCGTCGTCTTCTCTGTCGGTAACCCGGATGGACAGGGCCATGGAAGGTCGCCACGGGGGCGCAAACACCCTTGTCATGTCCGGAGGAGGCATACGCGGTGGAGGCGGCGGCGGCGGCGGGGGTCGCGAGAGGGAGGTCCACATCCGCGACATGCACCCTGTGGGTAACGAATACCGCGGAGGCGGAGGTGAGGTGTTCACGGATGTTGTTGCTGTAGTGGTCCCTGTCCAGGTGGCCGGCCTTGTCAGGCCAAGTTGATTATTCCGTCTGCTTCACGCGATTTTGCCGGCGTTAGGCGAGGGCGACAAGCCTCGTTTTTTACGGCCTTGAACAGGGCCAGGCTGTTTTCGGGCTCCGTCAAGTATTCCTCCGTCTTCGTGTGTCCCGTTGCCCACACCACGAGGAGACCCGAACCAAAGGCTAGGCTTGGCCCTCTGTTCTTCAGGTTGCTCATCTTTCCCTCGAGTTACCTGCATTTGCGTCGTTGCGGGCCTCCAACAATACCTGTCGCTCGGCCTGAGAATACGTCTCTGTTGCATAAGAGCGTAGTACAGCACCCGCTTCGAGATTTTCGCAGCGGGTTGCTCGGGAGTGTTGCCTTGCTAGCTATCAAAATATCCCCCCTGCCTCTCCTCCCGAACGCCTTCCACCTTCGCACCACAAGCAGGCATGATGCCGCCAGGGAGGGGCATGCCGACCAATCACCACATGCCTTCGCCTTACCCGAACGAGGGCGGCGGCGGCGGCGGCGGCGGCGGCGGACGCATGGAGATGGGCAGGGAAGCCCCCCCCGACTTCCGCGGGGAGTACCAGGGAGGCGGAGGCGTGCCAATCAACGGGCATGGCCGGGGAGGGTACCCGCCTGCCCCCGGCGGAGGGCATCGTGGCCGCAGCGGGGACCGAGAGCGCGACAGAGAAAGGCGAGTCTTGTCCCCGCCGCCCGCGGGCCATGGTGCGGAGGTGTGTTGGTCGGGCGATGGTACAAAACACAATTCGCCTCTGTTTCGATAACCATCCGACAGGTGCATGTCATGCTTGCAACGTGTGCGTAAATGGCTCGGAATGTCACCGCGCAAGGCGCACTCTGCATGCAATCACGTCTTTTTTTTTTTTGTTCTCTCGTCTCTTGTATGAAGCACGCCGGTACGGTCCTGAAAATTTGCACCAAGAGTTGGGAGATGGCATACAAGTGGTTGCCCCCGGGAGGACAGGTAAGAAGAGTATTCGAGCCCGTTCTTTTTCTGTTTCGCTGTGACTTCACGTCATTCCCTTTGTTGCTGTGGTGTGTGGCCTTTGTTCATTTTTTTTGTGTTTCCCGCCGCCTTTAGGGAAGTGCAAATCGCCCGTGAGCGAATCCGGGACCGCGAGAGGGAGCGGGAGAGGGAGCGGGAGAGGGAGAGGGAGCGCATCCTGAATCGGGAGAGGGAGGAGAGGGCCAGAATGAGAGAGTTGAAAGCCATTGAGGACCGTCGGGCCTCTGAAGCTCATGCTCTCCGGCGCGAAAGGTTTTGATTGGCTTGCCCCCCCTCCCCCCCCCAGCAGTCCGATGCAGCTTGTTCAGTGATCACGGAGACTTATCCGCCCCCCCCGTCTACCCCTCGTCTCCCGTCCCCCTTTATCCTAAAGATACGATCGAAATCCTTATGACCTTTACCTTGAGCACCTTTCGATGTGGCCGATCCCCGTTTCGTGCATCAACGGCCCGACGAATGCATCCTCGCCATCGCCTCCTTACCTTCGAGCTCCCTTCCCGCCTTTCTTCTGTCTTGTCCGACACGCTGAAGGCTGCGTCAAGAAGAGGCGCTCAAGAACGCCCGCAGTCGCGATGGCGGCGGCGGCGGTGCATCCGGGGTCCGCGGGGGGGACCGCGATCGGGAGCGTGAGCATGAGCGTGAGCGTGAGCGCGAGCGTGAGCGGGAACGGGAACGGGACCGCGCGGCGCCGAGGACTCGTGTTCGGGAATTCCGGGGAAGGGACCGCGCCCCCGCCCCGGGCCGTGCTACTAGGGGCACGTACATGACCAAGCAAGAGGTGTGTGTGTTTTTTTTTTTTTCGTTCGTAGAACGGGGTTGCACAGGAGTGGATATTGACGCTTTTTACCTTCCCAACCTCGTGTTTTGGCTTTTTTGAGAATCGTTTTCCGTTCTGCGTCTTGTACGAGGTGTTACATCAGTCCGCGATAGGCGGGATGATCACACACAGCAACCGATTCATTAACACCTGGAACCGCCGTTATTTCGATGCTCGTTGTTGGGTTGGCGCGCTTTGTGGTACAATGTCGGCTCGGTTCGACTCGACTTTATTGTCCGGTGTCCGATGTTTTTGTTTTTGTGCCACAGGTCGACGCTCTTTTCCTGAAGGTGCTCAAGGCGATGGGTGAAGACAACACCCGCTTCCCGTGCATGGCCAGCCTCATCAACGACCGCATGAAGAGCGAGTGAGTGTGGTGCATTTACAGTAAGCTCCCGCACACACGAACATGGCCAATTTGCAATACACAGGCTCAAACTCGTCGACTCCAGCCCGACCCGACACTGAAAGCCACTGATATCCGTTGTCGTATTTATGGCTGTTGATAACGCCACAGGGGAAGTATGGTGTCGAGGATTGCAGTGAATATGAGGTTCTTGATTGGCGAGCGCTTTCTACATGGTGGAGTCAAGCCAACCGTTCTTGGGTCCTAGATACGGCGTGGATCGGGGTCTCGGTATCATGTTTTGCGTGTTTTTTTTTTTTTCTTCCCGACCATCGTACGAAGAAGGAGTGGGCGGTGGGACGCGAGATGCCGCCAAGTTTGTTGCTTTGATCAGCCACCCTCAACACGCGCACACCTACCTCCTGGAACCCCGTCGATATGTTTTGGCCTCGACGCTGCCCTTTGGGTAGCAGTAGCATGCCCTCCCCCGTGTGTGACCACCATCCGTGTTTGCTCGGAGCTGACCTACTACCGCATTGGTGGATGGATGTGTTTGGCCCCCTCGTCTTGCGGTGTCGCAGGAGAGACGGCTACAATGTCGTGAACAGCGAGTACGGCCGGTTCGCGAACGTGCTGGCACGTTTCGAGGCCGACAAAATGGTGGGCACCAGCAAGGCCAGGGAGAGCGTTCAGGTACAGTCGCTCCCGCTTCAAGGACACCCACGGCTTTTCTCCGTTGATGACGTTCTTAAGGCGGGAGTGTTTATTATGAATGGAGAGTACCCTTTTTTATATTTTGCGCTACCCCATGCTTGTGACAAACGAATGTCGTCCATTATGCGAGGGAAAGTGTACACATGGGTGGGAGCACAAGGCGAAAGATGTTCATCCGCTAGATGCCTTGCGTTCGTGTCGCCGCCACATCAGAAGTCGTTGCAAGGCGAGTCTTGATGGCACGGGAGAGCGAGGACCAAAGCTTGACAAAAAGGTCCTCGACATTTCTACCTTTTGACTGCGGCAGAACGCCCGCTTTTGACTGGGTAGTCTTGGTGCTCGTGGCCCGCCTGGCGTTCCACTCGGCGCGAAGATTCGCCCACAGCTTGTCTTACTGCCAAAGGTGCACGGTATTAGCGGTCCCAGCAACCCTGCGAAAGGGAAGGGAAAGGAAGGGCACTGTTACACAAGTAAGACGACACCATCCATCGTATGCGATCAAGCACCGAACAACTCGACAACCGTTTATCTTGCTTTGGGTGCCACACGAAAAAGCGTGCTCCCCCGACCAGGCAACCGAGCATGCAACGATGAGACGGAGCCGCACCGCACAGGCCCGGTCCT
Organism: Ectocarpus sp. CCAP 1310/34; assembly: GCA_902602495.3. Classification (NCBI taxonomy): domain Eukaryota; class Phaeophyceae; order Ectocarpales; family Ectocarpaceae; genus Ectocarpus; species Ectocarpus sp. CCAP 1310/34. The sequence goes on along the minus strand of CACKRE030000390.1, from coordinate 10,279 downwards.
CAATTCGAGACCACCAAACTCGACGAACCCCCTGCCGCCACCGCCGCCTCGTCCGATGCAAAAAGGTAAACTGGACCAAGTTTTCTGCCCCAGGTAGCGGCACCGGCGCTCGCCGCCCTGAAAGTCGCCGGGAAACGGAAGACACACGCTTGAAGATCCGCACCTCCTACTTGGGCGGTCCGCTTGTGCTGCACTTCTGCACCGCCGAGGACGAGGTCAAGATGACGACGACGACGATGCTGCCGGGAGAGCAGGCAACACCTGCGGCCGGGAGCGGTGACGCCGATGGCGGCGGCGGTGGTTCTGCCGGGAACGATGATGGGCGCGCTGCCGGCGGGGCGGCGGCAGCCGCCGCCACACCGTACGCCGAGATCGCCTCCATTCTAAAGGTGAACGCTCGCGATTTGCGTCGGTGGTGGTGGGAGCGGTGGGGATGGGGGTTGGGGAGGGGTAGGGCGTGGGGGGCTGCGGGGTGCGTGTCAACGCACGGCCCCTGTTTCCCGCCCACCTCGCCCCTAGGTGCTGGTGCTTCTTCTTCTTCTTCTTCTTCTTCTTCTTCTACTGCTGCTGCTGCTGCGTCGTGGGTGTGGGTGCTGTTGTTTTTGTTCTATTCACGGCATGGAGGTTGTTCCAAGTTGACCGCGCGCTGGTGTGTTGGGGTGGTCGGGTTTGCGTCGGTCCGGCTGCTATGATGTTGCACGCGTGTGTGTGTATGCTGGCGGACGTGTGACGGCGATTTGTGGTGAGGATCGCATGGACTCGTCGGTGACCGAGTACTTACCTTGCCGGAGTTTTGCGCGCGGCGACCCGCCGTCCGTCACTGGCTGCAAGCGGGGCGCGGTTCGTTCTACCCACGAGCACGCTGACGGGGGCGGTGCCCCTGCCATGACGCGGTTGCATTGTCATCCTTCAACCAGACTTGCTGTTGTTGAGCTTGGTGCTTTGGAGCTGGCGCGCCAGCTCCCCGTCCTTTTCCCCCTTCTCCCATCCATGCCGTCGGGTTTCCGAGCTGAAGTTGTCTGCCGTTTTCCCAACACGCGGTGTGCGGGAGACCGCCCCCCGCGTGTACTGCGAAAATGTCTTGGTGTTTTTGGTCCCGATCACACAACATACTACTATGAGCTCTGGCGTTGTGCTTTTCAACCAACGTCCCCTACCCGGCGGGCAGTTGGGGGGGGGGGTGTCCTTCGCCCGCCCAACCCTGCTGGGGGCGGTGGATTGGAGTGCAGGGGTGCAGGTTCAAGTTGCACGGGTCTTTAGTATTGGAGGCAAGGGACACTGCGGGCGAAAGGCGGTCCACGGCCGTGTCCCCGTGTAGCCGGCATTGCCGGTGGTCTTGTCCGGGGATTTTGGAGGTTAGCGTGATTGGTGAACAGGTCGTGCGTGGCGCATGGGAATGGCACGGAGATGGGCGTGTCTCGCGTCTAGCGCGCCTGTTCCTGATTCCTACTCCGCCCTTTGACAAAAGGCCGCTGATTGTTAGCGCCGGAGAGCCGATTGTCATGGTTGTGTAAGCCCTTGGTTCGGAGTCCCATGTGGCGACATTGAAGTGTGAAGGTGAGGCTAAGAAGGGGACCGTTCGTTCGTCTGCACCCAAGAGCGACGAGCGATGTCATGCTTCCAGACCCCCCCCAACCACGCCGAGCAGCGATGCCGACGCGACTAGCACTCGCTCGGCGCGCCCCACCTCAACACCAGCACCGGCACCAGCAGCACCAGCAGCACCAGCAGCCGCGACACACGCACGCCACCGCGCTAAGCTCTTCACAAC